>ML274003.1:2020-52493 GCA_005239495.1 Nicotiana undulata | reverse complement strand
CCCCCCCCCCCCCCCCCCCTTCCCTGTCTCCAGTTGTACAGTTCAGTGAAAACAATCACATCTATGCTGCACTTCTTTTTCCCAAAAAAGAAAATCATAGACGAGTATGAATCTAAAGTACTTTCTGTAGTAAGAGTCAATTAAGTTAAGTTTTGCAGAAAGAGTCAGCTACTTCGCGATCCCCCAAAATTGAGATGGAATTTTTGGGCTCAACCACGTTAATGGAATGGTATGTCCCAACTGGTGCGAGCAAAATGGATAAAACAAACAGTTACTCATTCATATTATCCACTAAAAATGGGTTGGATAGTGATTTTTTAAGAATGGGTCAAATATTGATAATAACCATATTGCCCAGTTAAAAATGGATAACCAATGGGTTTAACTTTTACATTTGCAAAGACTCAAATTAGGGGTTCCCAAGTTGGGGAGACCAGGAGTTCTCCCAAAAATGATCATATCCAAGAAGTTATGGATAATATGGATATCCATATTATCTGCCGGTTAACCCATTTTCTACCAGTATTAAATATCAATCAGGTCGGATATTTTATCCTTTTTTGCATTACCAGTTTTCGACCCACACATATCCGACACGTCCGTTTGCCACCCTAGTCCCAACTAAACAAAAGATAAGCAGTAAAATGCATAATAATAGTAGGCTCGCAAGTTCATCATTCTGCTCGAGAAATTTCCCGTTCCAATCCTGTACAGACAAAATCTAAGTTGTCTACTACAAGCCATCTCTCGATTAGATAGCCGCACATTCCTAAATAAAGAGGAAGTTGTTTTATCAGAAGACCAATTGAAGTGTTCTCTTTAGAAAAAAAAACTAGCTCCTAATTCTACTATCAAGCTCATTTATTCCTTATTGGAGTGTATGACCATCTCATCTAAAAACTTACACTGTGAGAGAGATCGTACTTTTATTTACTTAATTATGTCTTCAACACACTCACTTACGTGCGGGCTTGATTTTTTTTATGAGCCTAAGCATGTGGACATTCTTTTTTATAGTTGGTGACAGTGAGACTCTGTGATGACCCGGTAAGTCACCTAAAGTTTTAAACCTTAAATCTGTGTTTCGAAGCCTCCGTTAACTCTTTTAAGTCTTCCTCGATTTGCGTGCGCAGTCCGGATGGCTTTCAGAAAGGCTTTTATGTTAAAAAATTGATAAAGTAAGAAATTTTGCCTTTAAGATCCATTTGAGTTGACTCCGGTCAACGTTTTGAGCAAATGGACCAGGATCTGCGTTTTGGCGGTCCCGGTAGGTCTGTATTATGATTTGGGACTTGGGCATATACCCGGAATCGAATTCTGAGGTACCTAGTTCGAGTTTTCGTATTTTGTCGAAAAATTGAAGTTTAAAGGCTTAATGACTTAGAAGGATTGACCAATGTTTGACTCTGTGATACCGGGTCCGTATTTTGGTTCCGGAACCCGATATAGGTTCATTACTATACTTATGACTTGTCTGTCAAATTTGGTGAGAAACGGAGTTGGTTTGACGTGATTCGGACGTCCGGTTGTTGAAATAGAAGTTCTAAAGTTTCTTGAAATTTCCATTTGATTTTGGTGTCCGATTCATAGTTTTAGGTGTTATTTTGGTGATTTGATCGCGCGAGCAAGTTCGTATGATATTTTTAGACTTGTGTGCAAGTTTGTTTGGAGCCCCGAGGGCTCGGGTAAATTTCGGATAGGCTACGAAGTGATTTTTGGACTTAGGGAAGTGCTGGTGTGCTTCAGTTTTGGTGCAGACCTCAGAGGTCAGGCTTCGCATTTGCGACCTCTGTCAGGTTTGCATTTGCGAGCTACTTCCTCGCAGTTACAAAGAGTAGTTGGGCAACACATGGTTCGCATTTGCGGGATGGCCATTGTTCGCAATTGCGAACAAATCATCGCAATTGCGATGATAGCAGAAAATGTGGGACTTCGCATTTGCGGGGCTCGCAATTGCGAACCCCGGGTCGCAATTGCGACATATGCGACTGGTCAAGTATGAGTTAGACGGGATTTTCACTCATTCATCAAATTTTCAAAACAACAAAACCCTAGAGGCGATTTTCCAAGAATCCTTCTCCAGCAATTCATTGGTAAGTGATTGTAACCTATTTTCTTTCAATCTTTCATTATATTTCATAAGATTTCAACCTAAAATCTAGTATTTTCATGGTGGGAATTGGGGTTTGGGTAGAATTAGGGATTTTTGTAAAGTTGAAATTTAGACCTCAAATTGATGTCGGGATTTCGAAACAAATTACATAACCGGGCTCGGGGGTGAATGGGTAATCGGGTTTTGGCCCAAATTTCGGGTTTGGACCAAGCGGGCCCGGGGATGACTTTTTCAATAATGACCTAAATTGAACCTTTTCCATTCGTGGTAGCGGTGGGCATCGGTCGGTTCGGTTATGAATATTATCGGTTTAGCATATCGGTTATCGGTTTACAAATATGATAAACCGATAACCAAACCGATAAGATATTATTGTCGATTATCGATCATTATCGGTTCGGTTATCGGTTTACCCGATAAGATAACTCAATCTAGAGTTAAGCAAAAAGAAACTTCTAAGAAATTTGTTCTTAACAAAGAAATAATTTTGGAATACAAACTAACGCTAAGATTCTAAGAATGTGGTTGTACTTTGAATTTTGAAGAAGAACTGTTCAAGAATTGAATCAGAGTCTGAAGAGTGAACTGGAAACTTCAATCTTGAATGCGGCGGGGAAAATTGGGAGAAAAAGAGAGAATGAAGCCTTAGATGCATTTATATATTTAAGGGTAAAATCTTAATTTTATTAAAACTTATAGGGTTATTGGTTAACCCGTTAACAAATTGGGCAAACCGTGGCCCGAACCGATAACCCAATAGTGAAAAAATACAAAACCGTTACCTAATCGTTAACGCAATAACCCGATATCGATACCCCAATAAGCTTTTTTCGGTTCGGGCTATCAGTTATATCCGATATATGTCCAACCCTAATTCGTGGGTAGTTCCTAAGGCTTATTTTGAATCGTTTGGTTGATAATTTGCTAGATTTGGCTGGTTTGGAGGTTTGTTCAAAAGGCAAAGTCGTGGTTGAGCTTTGTGTTGGTCTTTGGAGTGAGGTAAGTGTCGTGGTTAACCTTGACTTGAGGGATTAGGACTTGTTTGCCTATTTGCTACATGTTTAGAGGTTGCGTTGTTGTTGGGTCAAAGCAGGCAGGCGGGACTTGTTTCTTGTAGTTTATTTCTTTCGTTGATCATGATATCCATGCTTAGACTAGTTGGTACTAAATTGATCGTTCTATTTGCATTCATGAGTTATTTGCGATAATTAAGTATTGTTTTCTGAAGTTGAGGTTAATATATGTCTCCCTTTTGTTACGTTCATTGTTATATGGTAAGGGAGAGTGTATAAGCACGAAGGGTGATGTCGTCCAGTTATTATTGTTTCACAGTGAGGCTGAGAGTAAAAGCACGAAGGGTGATGCCGTGCAGTTATTATTGTTTCACAGTGAGGTTGAGAGTAAAAGCACGAAGGGTGATACCGTGCAATTTTGTTCATTATGTTTATTCGCTTTGTTGTTTAAAGGTTTATTGACTGTTTCTGTTATCATTCTCTGCGGTATTTATCGTATCTTATACCCCTTTCGCATGCCCCCACCCCCCCAAAATCACATGTTTAGCTTTCATTTGTTGTTGTGGTGTACGTATGTTGTTACCTGTGCAGGGCTATTTTACGTGGGTGTTTGTCTTAACCTCGTCACTACCTCATCAAGGTTAGGCTCTTTAGGCTCGACACTTACGGAGTACATTGGGTTGGTTGTACTCATACTACACTCTGCATTTCTTGTGCAGATTTTGGTACTGGTCCCAGCTGTCCGTGAGGCGTTTCAGCTCGGATTTGCTTGTGGAGACTCTAGGTAGATCTGCTGGCGTCTGCAGACCTTAAAGTCCCCTTCCATTTCCCCTGTTTTAATGTTCATTTCGTTCAAGACAGTTGTATTTATTTCAAAATCCTGTTTGTAGGGACTCTTGTGACTCCAGATCCGGGTTGTACTTAGATATTATGGGCTTCATATGTTATTCCGTACCAGTTTTTAGCTTCATTTCAGCTTCATTTTTTTTACTTGTTGAAATTGATTAAAATTGGCTTAAGATCCTCTAATGTTGGCTTGTCTAGCAAGTGAAATGTTAGGCGCCATCACGGTCCCGACGGTGGGAATTCCGGGTCGTGACAGACTCAAACTCACGACTTCGTGCCTGCTGTTATACTATGTTGAAGTGTGATCATCTTACCTAAAAGCTTAAACCGTTAGATAGAGCATATGTTTATTTATTTAATTATGTCTTCAACATTCCTTAAAGTTACGGTTGATGTTATGTGCATGGTCAGTATTTTCAAAAGCAAAATGAGAATATCATTTCAGTTCTCTGTTTGCAGAAGGCAAGATCGGAAACAGCCTCTTTACTTTCTCGCCTCTTTACTTTCTCAAGATGGGGGTAAGGTTGCGTATTCTCTACCCTCCCCAAACCCCACTAGTGGGATTACACTGGGTGTTGTTGTTGTTATTGTTGTTATTGTTTGCAGAAGGCAGGATGTTTGGAGTTTGAACATCTAAGGCCTCATTTGTTTTTTTTAAGATTAAGACGTCTGAATCTGAGTACACATCTGAATATCAAGATGTGTATTAAGATTAAGACGTCTGAATCTGAATACACATCTGAATATATCAAGATGTGTATTAAGATCTGAATAGAAATAATTAAGACTGTTTGATTTTTAACATCTGAATGTATAAAATTTATCTTTATTTAAAAATTAATAAACATAAAATTCAAATGAAATACTAGCTAATCTAATATTTTATCAATAAAATATATAATTTTTTAAAATATGATAGTTGGTGGTGATGGTTAACGGGTGAATGCCGACTAGAGGCGGTGATTGGTGGTAGTTTTGGTTGATGATGGTGGTTCATGCTAGTAGCTAATAGTGATTGGTAGTGGTGGCGATTATGATTGAGGATGTTGGTGGTGGGTGGTGATAGTTAATAATGGTGGGTAGTGGTAATAGTTGTGACTAAGAAAGGTGGTGGGTGGGTGGTGGTAGGTTATAATAATGGGCAGTGTCGGTTGTGGTTGTTGATGGTGATGGGGTGGTCAATTTTGGTAGTTGAGGTGGATGAGTGTTGAGTGTGAGTGAGAATGATATATGGTGGTCGGAGTGGTGGGGATAGTGGGTGGTGATGGTCGATAATAGTGGCGGCCATGATTGAGGATGATGGTGGCGTGGTGGTGGTGGGGGGAGAGGGTTGAGTATGGTGGTGGTGGTGGTAGGGCGGTAGTTGATAATGTTAGGCGGTGGCGCAGTTAATAATGAATATGTGATACCACTTAATGAAATTAAGTCTCTATTATAGATCTTAATCATACAGACTTATTCAGACCCATTAAGTGGTTGTGAAGTAAAAAAAATAAACACACTTAATGATTAAGATCTGAATAATTAAGATTCAGACTTTAAAAACAAACGCACTTAATGTCTGAGATCTGAATGATTAAGATTCAGACCTCCATTAAGTGCAAACAAACGAGGGCTAAGTCTAAGATAAAATTAACAATTCTCCTGAACGTACTTTAGTGTCACCTGTAAGCGACGTTTATTTTTCCCAATATCAATCTTAACCAACTTAATTAATCAGGGAAAATAGTTGAGAAGATAGGTGACACCACATCAACTGAGTAGGCCTTTCAATTTACTATTGAGAAACATTGTAACAACAACGTTTTGCTTTGGTAGGGACCTTCAGGAAAGAATGTTGATGTTTAGCTGGAAGGGAGAGCAGGAAGAGATAGATTTACTCATTCCAGATCAAGCTAAAAGCTATTCAAACGCGGCCGAGATAGCAGCAAGCATTCATATATAAAATTGTTTTAGTCAGTTATTAGCCAAGCTTAGGGCTGAATTAAGTACCAGATCATATGCATCATATCCATCGCACTTGGACGCTATATCCAGCAAGATGTCATCCGAACACTGCAAAGAACGCTTTAAAATTATATGTTTTAGCAAGGCACCACGCTCTGTGGTAGCAGGTGCAGGCAATTTAACATGAAAGTCAAACCTCCCTGACCATAATAAAAACCAAACATTAGGATTAAGAATAAAGTATAGTTGTACTGAAGATAGAGGAAGACAGTTTAAACTGTCATAAATAATAAAACTGATTTCTCCCTGAAAGATGAAGGACTAACCAGAAGAGGTCAAGCCCTGTGGTAAGTTAGTCAGAGACTGTGCACAAGCAATAAATGCAATTGGGCCGATCCCACACTTGTTCCTCCGCTTTTCCTGTTTAACATACAGAAACAGCGTTATCAGTTAAAAGGCTCTGTGATGAATCAACCAAGAGTCCAAGACCTCAGAGAAGTTGCAAATAATATTGCAAACCTTGAATGCCCTTGGCAAAGGACACTAACCATAATCTTTTTCTTTTTGTTTTTGAAAATGGTAACAGATATTCATCAGCATTAAGGAAATGCTGACCACTCTATTTAAAGTTCAATTAAACAGAGTCTTGTTCATCTTACAAGAACTACTTATAATTCTTTACAGTGATCCTAGCAAATCAAGTAAAGATTCAGTATCCTCTACATAATTTTCTTTGCAACATGAGTACAACGACAAAAATACAGTTCGACTTAATTCTATGTATAGGACTGCCAATATCTTTAAAACACCTTGCATTTGTCTCTGTCCACACTTCCACCATATGCAAGCAGGGCTAGATTTCCACTTCTTTTGCCTTAAATTACCTCCTACTTTGTTCCGGCATTTCACCATATTCGCCAAGCATCAAAGAGATTTCTTTTACTACCGGTAATGTGAGCTTACTCGCACCTCTACTATTCCACCGAATAGAAGAATCTGAAACTTTCTAGGTTTGACTAAATTCATGAAAAAATAATATGGGAAGGCAACAAAGTCGCACCATAATTAAACTAGGGAAGACACATGAATTCCACTGTGTCAGAATCCTTAGGGGCTGTTTGGTGGAGTGTATAAGCATAGAGCTGAATAGAGTGTATTATTAATGTTGGTTATGCATGCACTAGTTATGCTGAGATTATTAAATATCGACTGTTTGTTTTGGTGTATTAAAAATAACATTTTTTTTAGTCGAGGGTCTATCGGAAACAGCCTCTCTACCCTCAAGGCGAGGGTAAGGTTTGCATACACACTACCCGACCCAGACCCCACTTGTGAGATTATACTAGGTTTGTTGTTGTTATAAAGTTTGTGCAATTGTTGATCCAAGACGGTGTGTCCATGGAGCAATTGGCCTCACAGGAGAGGAAGAGGAAGAATCCCGCGATTGTAGAGAAACGTACTTTACTTTCCAGAAAAGGAATTGCGATTTTTTAGCTTTTTATTTATTTATTTAATATGATATTTTAATAGAAGGGATGATTAATTGAAAGAATCTAATATTAGAAAACGGGGTGGAAAAAGATTAGAAAAGGCAAATTTGTCAACCTTTATCTTATTTACATTAATGAAAAGCAGGTAGAAAGAATTTTAATCAAGCATAAAATTTGAAGGGGCAATTTTGTCCTGCTTATGCATGTATTAATAACCTTGGTATTGCTAATACCATGGTTTGCTATGTATTAGCTATACATAGCATAAAATCAAATAGGGTGTGTAACTAATGCTTGTATTAGTTGTACATAGGTTGAAAAAGGGTACCAAACAAGGTATTACTAATACACAAAGTTAATACATGCACTATTTTTCTCTAATGCACTCTATCAAACGACCTCTTAATGTTCTCATCAGTTGTGTTATTTCTACCTCATTCAGAAGCAAATAACCTTCCATCATTTTATGGGAAAGAGAAACTGAGTTAGCGCAGATCCTAAGACGAGAACAGAAATCAAGCTGGCCATGGAGGTTCCAATATACAGCTCGTTTAGACTCAAACACCATTGAACACAAATCAAGCCTTGGATAAATATTAAAGTAGCTCCTTCAAAGCTCTAACGGCAAGTCTCACCTCATATTCATCCATAATATCAGCAAAGTTTTCTGCAAGCACTGCTGATGAGGAAGAAGGCTGAGAAGCATCAGACTCAGAGGAGGCCGCAATAATACTATCAAGATCATCAAATACCACGACAGAAGGTGCATGATCCAACGCATCAGCAACATAGCTAAGCAAAGTTTGACGAATGGTTGAAGGCTTTTCCAAAGCAAGCTTAGAACAAGATAAAAAAATTCTGCAGAAAGAAACAAGAGTCAGACCACATCCCTTGGTACAGAATCACGAATGGTCAAGCTGAAGCTTCAAAATGGAGTTAAGATGACGTCCAACAGAAAACAAAGGTTTGGTGGGATTGGCCAAACAAGTCCTTACATATGGGCCAAGATGTCCTCACTTTCTTCAGCGAATTTAGCAGCTACTGTAGCTAATAGCGTTTTCCCGGAACCCTAAAAACAGAAGAAATGTTCAAATTGGGTTCATTCAACAGTTTGCAATAATAATGTAAGATTCACATTAGTCAAGGTCAAAATCATACTAAATCAACTAACCTAGATAAATAATAGAGATAGGGTTACACTTATCAACTTACGTCCCACATATTACACAGATTGGATTTCTACATAATCATTCTGTTTAGATCATTAAATTCCAGGAGATATCCTAAAGGAAACCATTACTATTAAAAGGTAGCTCAGCACCTTGTGACTGTACGCTCCCTTACGGCACATCCTTTTTCATAACTTTTGTAGACAGTGTCTATCAGCAAGGATGATACACAAACGATTATACCTCAATGAACAGTTGCAAACTACCTTTACAGGAAAAAAGATGCCGTTAATAACTTTTGCATTTTGATACTTGGGCTCATCCTTTAAGATTGAAGGCCAAACAAGGAGTTAAAAGCCTAATTAACAACCGTATCCATGCCAAAAAACAACTAAATCCAAATTGGATGAATAGGCCAAGCTCTCAAGTAGAATAAAACCCTTTGATAAATCAAATCAGAAGAGACGCAAATCAAGCTTCTTCCCTTCTTTCAGTAAGGCTCGTAAAGTCTTCTATAACATATAAACTTGTTTGTCTCTAAATAAATGAACCAACTGTCCATATCTAAAACCAAAATTGATTTACTATCACCATGGTTTCCTCGAAACTGAGTCTCAAAATTATAGCATTTTGTTTCTGAGAAGTAATAAGAATTTTATTCATCAATTTGGAACGCACTGAGCAAAGAGCGCGGCTACAAAAAGATATATGTAGTTTCTTCTATGAAGAGTGTGAACAGCAACAACATAATACCCAGTATAACCGCATCGTGGAGTCCGGAAAAGGTAGTGCGTACGCAGACCTTACCCCTACCTTGTTGAGAAGAGAGGTTGTTTCCAATAGACTCTCAGCTCAGGAAAGCATAAGTACCACATTAATGAAAAGAAAAACAAGAAGAGACAACACCAAGAAGCCAAGTAAAAACAACATTAATAACAATAAGATGACTCAAAATGAAGAAACGATAGGTAGTCATAGAAACCTAATACCAACAAAATGCGAGAGTACGTACTAACACTACCGGTATGAACAATCTAGACTACCTAACCTACTACCTTAATCCTCGACCTCCACACACCTTCCTATAAGGGTCATGTCCTCAGTATGTCCTCAGTCAGCTGTAGCTGTGCCATGTCTGGCTTAATCACCTCACCCCAATTCTTCTTCGCCCTACCTCTACCTCCCCTTAGGCCCTCTGATGTCAACCTCTCACACCTCCTCATCGGGGCGTCTGTGCTTGTCCTCCTCACATGTCCAAACCATCTAACCGTCGCTTCCCGCATCTTGTCCTCAATAGGGGCAACACGCACCTTGTCCCATATAATTTCATTCCTAATCCTATCTAACATGGTGTGCATGCACATCCATCTCAACATTTTCATCTCTGCTACCTTCATCTTCTGGACATGAGAGCTCTTGACTGGCCAACACTCAGTCCCATATAACATAGTCGGTTTGACCACCACTCTGTAGAACTTACCTTAAGGTTTTGGTGGCACCTTCTTGTCACACAAAACACCTGAGTGTATCTATGTTGTATACATGTGTTGCAGCTTCTTCGTGCTCAAAACACCGGTGATTTTCCATTCCAAATCACCTGTAAAATACAAGGTGGAATTTCTCAGGTGTATGGCTTTATGTTGTCTTTTCCCCATCCTTTCCATCCAGCATATAATAGCTTTCTTTAAGCTACTTTGCATCACTATTTCACATTGAAAACACCAAGAAACATCTTCCATCTCAGCTTTAAGCTACTTTGCATCACTATTTCACATTGAAAACACCAAGAAACATCTTCCATCTCTGAGATGCTATGGTCCAACTCTTGCATCTTTCTATCTCATGGAGCCAGATATCAGATATGAGTGTTTCGACTCAATATATGAGTGTTTCGACTCATTCAGCTTCCTCAAGAGAGTGGAAGCCATTCAAGTTCCTTCCATCTTAAGATTCTAGCCTTTTGTGGTTGGTAATTTTTCTTCCTTTGGTTTTTCTTCTTTTTTCTGGCTTCTTCCTAAATCTATAAGTTCTCGTCAGAGAAATATAAGAAGCCATAAGCATGAATTATCCTCTGAAATAAGCCAACTCGACTCATATAGCACCAAGATACTTGCACGGTCCCTGCGCTGTGGGCTACTTTATATCTAGTAGGCTTCGCATGACTAATGGTCCAAAAATTGCAAGGACCAAGTTAATCCGGGACCACTGGAAGAATGCTCTAGACAATCAAAGCAAGTCAAACAATATGGGCAGTAAGTGTGAGAAAGCGCGGAAGAAAAATATTGTTGATTATTTAAAGTGTTGTACAACGCCCTATTTATATAAAGTGATTACATGATAATAGGTATCTACTTCCCGATGTGAGACATTATACATGATTAACTACTAAACACTCCCCTCAAGCCTGTGAGAATGCACGGGAGAAAAATCTATTATTGATATTAATAATGATACAATAAGCCCTATATATATATAATACATGTCTTACTCCTAATACATCTGGGATTAGGGTTATTTACTACTAACTATCAAACTAACACTCCCCCTCAAGCTGGTGCATATAAATCATATGTACCAAGCTTGTTACATATATAACTAATACGAGGACCAGTGAGGGACTTGGTGAAAATATCAGCAAGTTGATCATTCGACTTCACAAATTTTGTAGCAATATCTCCCGAGAGTATCTTTTCTCTAACAAAGTGACAGTCAATCTCAATGTGTTTAGTTCTCTCATGGAACACTGGATTTGACGCAATATGAAGAGCAGCTTGATTATCACACACAAGTCCCATCTGACTAATCTCACCAAATTTCAACTCCTTAAGCAACTGTTTGATCCAAATTAGCTCACATGTCGCCATAGTCATTGCTCGATATTCTGCTTCTGCACTAGACCGAGCAACAACATTCTGTTTCTTGCTCTTCCAAGACACTAAATTTCCTCCTACTAAGACACAATATTTAGACGTAGAACGTCTATCAGAAGGTGATCCTGCCCAATCAGCATCTGAGTATCCAACGATTTGCTCATGGCCTCGATCCTCAAACAATAAGCCTTTGCCTAGAGCTGATTTTATATACCAAAGAATGCGGACAACTGCATCCCAATGACTATCATAGGGAGAATCCATAAACTGACTCACAACACTCACAGGAAAGGAAATGTCAGGTCTAGTCATTGTGAGGTAATTTAATTTATCAACCAACCGCCTATATCTTGCAGGATCGCTAAGAAGCTCCCCCTGTCCTAGCAGAAGTTTAGAATTCGGATCCATCGGAGTGTCAACAGGTCTACAACCTGTCATTCCTGTCTCCTCAAGAATATCTAAGGCATACTTCCGTTGTGAGATCACAATACCTGAGCTAGACTGAGCGACCTCAATACCCAGAAAATACTTTAATCTGCCCAGATCCTTAGTCTGAAAGTGCTGAAAGAGATGTTGCTTCAACTTACTAATACCATCCTGATCATTGCCGGTAATAACAATATAGTCAACATAAACGACTAGATAAATACAGAGATGATTTGAAGCAGAATGTCGATAAAATACAGAGTGATCAGCTTCACTACGAGTCATGCCAAACTCCTGAATAACTGTGTTGAACTTACCAAACCAGGCTCGAGGAGAATGCTTTAGACCATAAAGGGACCGGCGCAACCGACATACAAGGCCACTAGACTCCCCCTGAGCAACAAATCCTCAAGGTCACCATGAAGAAAAGCATTCTTAATGTCCAACTGATAGAGAGGCCAATGGCGAACAGCAGCCATGGATAGAAAAAGGCGGACTGATGCTATTTTAGCCACGGGAGAGAAAGTATCACTGTAATCGAGTCCAAATATCTGAGTATACCCTTTGGCAGCAAGACGGGCCTTAAGTCGATCAACCTGGCCATCTGGACCAACTTTGACTGCATACACCCAACGACAACCAACAGTCGACTTACCCGAAGGAAGAGGAACAAGCTCCCAAGTACCACTCGTATGTAAAGCAGACATATCGTCAATCATAGCATGTCGTCATCCGGGATGAGACAGTGCTTCACCTGTAGACTTAGGGATGGAAAAAGAGGACAAAGATGACACAAACGCACAATAGGATGATGACAGACGATGGTAACTTAAACCGACACAATGAGAATTAGGATTAAGTGTGGATCGTATACTTTTTCGTAGTGCAATCGGTTGATCAAAAGGGGACAAGTCCGCAGTATTAGCAGGGTCAGGTGCAGGACGTGAATCAGCTGGGCCTGATGTTGGGCGCGGACAACGATGATAAGTCAAGAGTGGTGGAGCTGTAAAAGGTTGAACTGGACTAGGTGGTGGCACTGGAGTTATAGTTGGTGGAACTGGACTAGGTGGTGGAGCTATGGAGGAAGATGAATGGGACATAGTGACGGAATCTCCAAAGGAAGGAACTGGTAGCACCTCAGAAATATCTAAGTGGATTAATTGGACCTGTGAAGTATGATTGGGTTTCAAAGAAGGTCACATCAGCAGACATAAGAAATCGCTGAAGGTCAGGAGAGTAACATCGATATGCCTTTTGCGTTCTCGAGTAACCCAGAAATATGCACTTAAGAGCACGAGAAGCTAACTTATCTTTTCCTGAAGTAAGGCCATGAACAAAACACGTACTCCCAAAGACACGGGGTGGGAGAGAGAACAAAGGTAAGTGGGGAAACAAGATAGAGAATGGAACTTGATTCTGGATAGCTGAAGATAGCATACGATTAATAAGATAACAAGATGTAAGAACTGCATCCCCCCAAAAACGCAGCGGAACATGAGATTGTATGAGTAAGGTACGAGCAGTTTCAATAAGATGTCTATTCTTTCTTTCAGCTACCCCATTTTGTTGGGATGTGTACGGACAAGATGTTTGATGAATAATCCCATGGGAGTTCATAAACTGTTGAAATGGGGAAGACAAATACTCTAGGGCATTATCACTACGAAATGTGCGGATAGAAACTCCAAATTGATTTTGAATTTCAGCGTGGAAGGTCTGGAAAATAGAGAACAAACTCAGATCGATTTTTCATCAAAAATATCCAAGTGCACAGGGAATAATCATCAATGAAACTGACAAAGTAGTGGAATCCCAAGGTAGAACTGACCCGACTAGGACCCCAAACATCTGAATGGACTAAAGAAAAAGGTGACTTTACTCGATTATTAAGACGCCGAGGGAAATGGGAGCGGTATGCTTATCAAGCTGACATGACTCACACTCTAGAATGGACAAGTGAGATAAACCAGGTACCATTTTCTGAAGTTTTGACAAACTGGGATGTCCCAACCGTTTATGTAATAAATCTGGTGAATTAGTAACAGGACAAGTTGTTAAAGGAAGACAAGATGTGAGTTCATGTGATTTAGCAAGGATAAGGTAATAAAGTCCGTTTGATTCACGCCCGGTACCAATGATCCGCCTCGTACTGCGTTCCTGTATAAAAACAAGGTCATCAAGAAATAAAACAGCGGATTTAAGTGATTTGACTAAGCGACTAACGGCTATGAGATTAAAAGGACTACTGCGAACATAAAGAACTAATCTAAAGGTAAGGAAGGAAGGGGCTTGCTTGACCTATTGCAGTTGCCATGGTTTGAGACTCATTGGTCATTGTGACTGTTGGAAGAGATCGAGAATACGAAATAGTAGTGAAAAGAGATTTGTTACCAGAAATATGATCTGATGCACCTAAATCAATGAACCAACACCCGGAAGTTGAAGATTGAGAGACACAAGTCACGCTACTACCTATTTGAACAATGGAAGCTATCTCTGAAAATGTCTGTTTACATACTTTGTAATGAAGGAACTCAATATAATCTGATAAAGAAACCATTTGGATTGGATCCAACGGACTGTGAGTCCAAGGCTTCTGATACGAATGACATTATAATTTTCACGCCGGAAAAATCAAAAAAAATAACCTTCTAAAATCATTGTTCACTCCGGAAAAATATAAAAGTGGTCGGAATGTAACCTGGATGGGTAGGCTCGAAATTCCCTTGCGAACAATATGTCCCAAAGAAATTTTCCAAAAAGTGACCGGAAAGGGCCCCCCGCGCCGTCACGTGACGTCGTAACTTCGCCGGAAAAATTTCTTCCGGCTGCATGTGGGAGCGTGTGGAGGGTCTTCTGACGGAAATATATTTATGGGTTGGTCACAGGAGGCCGATCTACTTCGTGGTGGTGTTGGTTTTTGCACAACACTGACGGAAAGTGGCATTTTTACTTCGGCAGGCCTGTGTTTGCCGGAAAAAGATTTCCGGTTGACTGATTTTTCTTCTCGAAGTCTCTGGAATTTATGCACAGCGATAAATCTCTCACGATTGCTCCGATACCATGTGAGAAAGCACAGGAGAAAAATATTATTGATTATCAAAAGTGTTGTACAACGCCCTATTTATATAGGGTGATTTCATGATTATAAGTATCTATTTCCCGATGTGGGACACTATACACACTAAGTACAACTTGTTCTTCTTCCTTTTCACTAGGTTAGTCATTTTATTATGATGACCTTTCAGTTCTTTTCTTTTCCATTTGACTTGGAAAGCATGAAAGGAGAGACAAATTGCTTAATATTTCCTACACTATTCCATCTCTCAAGGAATCAAACATTACACCAGCAGAGAGAGGGGGAAACACAAAACGAAAAGGAAACACCATAAAGGTAGCTTGTAAACCATCTCGTCACATTCAAGCTTCTCCAGAGATTTCAACATCCAAATATTCAGCACATACACACAAAAAGGAACTGGAAAAGGGGAACTCACAGAAGGCCCATGGATTAGAATATGTCCTGGCAGCGGAAAATCATAAGCACTGGACAACATCCAAGACGCTGAAGATAACAGAACTACCAACCCTGCAAGTGATGATAGCATTCAGCCAAAGGAAAAAAAAAAGGAATGTAACTGGGGAAAAAATGAATATGCAAGCGATGAACTTTTTTTTTTTAATCAGTTAAATACTATTTTTTCCCTTGGAAATTTTCCTCTTTTCCAAGGGGGGAAAAATAGTACTCAACTGATTACACAAAAATTCACCAGTCACAATATTAGCTTGGCAGACAACAAGAAATAAATACATGCACAACTCTTTGACATACTGCAGACTTACATAACACAAATATGGTTCACAATCTTTTCAGTTAAAGCTGAAACCTCTCAAGATCTTCACTGAAATCAAATTGTCAATGGATTTGATAACTTAGCACTAGCAGTGCAAATTGTAGAATATGCAAGCGATGAACTTTTTTTTTTTAATCAGTTAAATACTATTTTTTCCCTTGGAAATTTTCCTCTTTTCCAAGGGGGGGAAAATAGTACTCAACTGATTACACAAAAATTCACCAATCACAATATTAGCTTGGCAGACAACAAGAAATAAATACATGCACAACTCTTTGACATACTGCAGACTTACATAACACAAATATGGTTCACAATCTTTTCAGATAAAGCTGAAACCTCTCAAGATCTTCACTGAAGTCAAATTGTCAATGGATTTGATAACTTAGCACTAGCAGTGCAAATTGTAGAAAGTATTACTCCATCTCTTTACCCACCCACCGCATCTTGGTTATTATTATGTGGATTCATTTCTCCATCAACTAATAAGAATGGGATTTTGAAAACTGAGATTGCTAAAAGCCTAAAAGTATCATAAAACAAAGAAGTACCATAAACTGCACTTTGCATTCTTGTATTCCTCCAGCATTTGGCACTTCATGCTCTCCATTTGGAAAATTTTGCAGCTTAATACTTATTCCAGTACTCAACGACCCAAAACATCTTTTATCATACATAGTACGCGACAGCCATCTGCTAACGTGGAAATAGTTAGAAAGCTCTCTACCTCTCCATCTCACATGAAAGCAACTTTATCACCAAAGTCCCAATGCCTGGACAGAAGAAAGTGTCTTTCACCACCCCAAAATTTCTTTCCCCAGGTCAACTAGTGGTATACACTGCTTCCCTCTCTTCATATGCCTACCTCTTTCCTTTCCAAATTATTCCCGTCATCAATCCCTTCAATACTATTTATCCCTTCCTTTTTCCCTTTGTGTGCTGTCCCTTACTCTTACACAAACATACTCCGGCTTATCAAGCCTTACTTACCTATAATAGAAACCTTTTTTCAATATGTACTAAGGCGATTCAGCATGTTGCATTTCGGATATAAGCATAACTTTCTCATACAATTTTACTAAAAAGTTACTGTTGGAATATATCTTCATTAACACAGTAAAAGACAAATAGATGTCCTTAAAGAAGGGTAGAAAATTTGCAGTTATACAGCTCCTATAAATCTCAATGCATTTAGGGGTCGTTTGTTAGGGTGTATAAGAATAGTGCGGAATAAGGTGAATTAGTAATACATGGATTAATAATGTATGGATTAGTAATGCAAGCATCAGTTATGCAAGTATTATTTATCATCTATTGTTTGGTGTGGTGTATTAAAACTATAATGCATTGCATAATTTTAAGAAAAATAGTTGCTTACAAAAATGCCCTCCATATTCTCTAGCTTTAAGGGACTTTAAGGACAATTTTGTCTTTTAACCATGCTAATGCATGCATTAAAGCCTTGGTATTACTAATGCCATGGTTTTCTATGCATTACTTATGCATAGGATAATGCCAAGTATGATATTAGTTATACACAAGTTGAAATAATGTATCAAACAAGGTATTAGTAATGTATAAAGCTAATGCTTGCATTATTTTTTCTAATACCTCCTACCAAACGACCCCTTAGAGTTCCATTCAGACATTTAGACGATTAACACTAATCAAACGAGGAAATACCTACTATTGATCACATCAGATGCAGCCATTCCCATCCAGTCTAATGAAGAAATTGTAAGACTGGTGCTTTTAGCAAAGCATTTCTCCCTTACAGTCCTAATGGAGAGACCATTGCCCAGTTGAAGCTTTCCAAGCCAAGGTTCTAAGCTTTCGGGAGTAGTAGTTAACTTGCTTCCTTCATCAAATGCAACTTCATATGCATCAATCTTTTCATCACGTATTGATTCATCAGAAATTGACAACACATACACGACATCTAGTGCGGCTTCTCCACCATTCATTGTTTGGACACCATGTTTTATGGATCTGTCATCTTTCACTTTGAAGTGAAGCAAAGTTGTGTTTCCTAAAATCAATGATTTAACTTCCACTTCAGCCTTTAGCGTGACAGCATGTAGTTGTGCAAGACACCATCTACGCAAAAGAGCTGCAATGCCCTTTTTGATATCAAACTTGACGCACGTTTCTTTGTCTTCCTTGCTAGATTCAGAAGAAAAGGCTGTGGCAATTTTCTCATGGGTTGACCAGTCAATAGTACCCATCTCAATGTCTGAATTGGTTCTGAGAAGTGTTGTTATTATTTTATTATTCTTTTTGTTACCCAAAACTTCAGCATTATTTTCTTCAGAAACCCCATTCTCTTGGAGTATCTTGAATTCACAAGGTGAAAGAGAAACTAAAGGAATCTCTTTCTTCAACTTGACATTGAATCTCTTCACATAAACACCTGGAAACAAAGTAATTTTTCAGAGCTACAGTAAGAAAACAAAGGTGAAATAATTGCAACCAAACCAATTTATTCTTTGATAGAATCCTGGACATGATAGGAGAAACATTTTAGTCAGGTAACATGTCCGATTCTTTTGAGGTTCTTCAGTTGCTTTTCTGACAGGAGGGGTTTTTAAGGAGTGGCTATTAGCAAGTTAGACAATTATCAATCAATGAACCAATGGAAGAAATGAATGTGATGTTCCCTATTTTCTGTTTCCTATGGAAGTTGGACCATACGTTTTTTAATTGCTATGGAAGTTGGATCATACGTAGGTATGGGTGACAAACCAGAAAAAATCTTGCAAACAATAGAATAGTTCAAATGGTATATGAAAAACAAATTAATAAGAAATGATAATATAAGTAACTTGCTTCCTAAAATACCAACAAGTCTGAGCCGAATAATGAGTAAAAAATTGAACTGTTAGATAATACCAGTTTCTCTGCAATTGGTGCATCAATTTAGTTCTGCAAAGAAAAACCTACATGAGTGTAACTCCGCTCTCAAATAAAGCCGAAGAGACTGAGGAAGCATTATATGTCCTTTAGCCACTGATTCTGAAAATATTAGACGAACCATTGCTTGATGGATATCGTGCTTGTCAGGTGCACCCCCTACTTTCACTTCCTTTGAAGTTACACTATTTTTCAGTCTAAGGCTATCTGTCTCCTGTTTCTTCTTGGTCTCTTTGGGAAGCAATCTGGGAATTATTACCACAGTCTGAAGAGGTTCAAAAGAGTATATACTGGCTGTCTCTGGATGAATGAAGATAGCAGAGGTCAAAACCACTCTCATCTCAACTCCATCGGCCTCATATTTATGAATACATTGATCACCAGTATCTTGGACTCTCAATAGTGCCTTTGAGACCGAAATCTTATCATCTTGCGTCATGGAATCCTCACCTGAACTAATATTTCTTTTTCGCCTTTTTGGAGCAACAGCAACTTCAGTCCCTGGTACAAGTTGTACTGATAACAATCGGGCAAGTAAGCTTTTCATGATTTTGAAGTTCTTAAAAACCATATTAAGCATGTGAAAAGAACATTATTTATGTCCTACTATTGTTGATATCCTTTGACACAAACCTGAGTTTTTTTTTTCTTTTTAACAAACCTGACGCTAAAAGGGAGAGGGGCTAAAGGTAAAAACTCTAGCAAGCTTACTGCAAATATGCAACATATATCGAATTGTTATATATCATTATCGTCTTTCCCTCCTTGTATAAGGACTGATATTTGGTTAAATGAAGGCAAATAGAAGCCTTGATATAAAACAAATGGTACTTGATTAAATGAAAATAAGAAGCCTTAATCCATAGCGCCTCAAGGCTTTGGTCTAGCGGTGAGAGAGCAACTTGTGATGTACGAGTTAGGTGCATGTCACATGTTCAAACCCTACTATAGACAACAACCTAGTAGAGGGGCAATCGCATTATCCACCGAGTTTTGAACTGTGCTCCACTAGCCTCGAGGATTCATCGGTTATTTTTAAAAAAAACCTTAATCCGTGGTATTAGTAAACTAGTTTTATGATACGCGCGATGCGCGTGTACCACATACCAATATATAAATTTGTAAAAGTTAAATAATGATATTATGAAAATTTTATTTGAGTTATAAAATAAAATTTAAAAAATTAAGCTTTTGAACATGACGAATATTAATCCTATTTAGTCAATAAAGTAGCGATAACATATATATATATTTGAAAGCTTAGGAATGATCTACTATGTATCCCCTTCTTTTGTTTTAGTTTCGTAGCAATATGATCCTCTAGGTATCATGCACTCTAGAGACGTCAACTATAACAAGAAAATAACTAGCGACGAATAAATTTTATATTCACATAATAAAAATCATCGCTAATTCTATTTAGTGGCGATAACGACATATTATCCAAATTCCTATTAGCCAAGATGAATTTTGTAGGTAATTTCTATTTTTAGTAAATTGTGTAATAATTCTTTTTAGTAAATGCTTTTTACCAAAAGACAAAGTCATTTTCCATTTATGTAACGGGAATATGCATTAAATTTTAAATGATATTTCTAACTTGGTTATGTTTCCTCCTCAACAAATGATCAATTAAATTTTTATCACAAATTAATGATTACTATTTTTTTCAACAATAATTACTATTTTATAACCTAATGGTAGATATTCCTTCTAACATGTCGTAGTACATTCTAAGAATAGAAAAGAAACGGAGTAAACAAACAAGCTTCTAAGGAATACTTATAATTAAAATCTTAAGAACAACAAAATTTTCGTAGGAAATGATTAAGGAGGCAAAATTGGTCCCGTATGAATAAATACAAGGACAAAAAACAAAAGATTACACAAATCAGCAAGTTCTTGTTGGAAAAGAAACTCTTCCCCTAATTTTTTGCATTCGTTTTTATTCTCATAATATTTCGTGCAGCCTTATTAGGAAAAGATCTCCAATACATAATTAGACTGGGAACAAATTTATTTGATTTCAAAAGTTTTATGATTTTACATATTTATCCAATGTAAATATATTTTTAGAGGGTAAAAAAGGCGAACGACATTTTACTAAGGGCTTTCGTGCTTTTAATATAGTATAGATGATAGGCCCCAGTAACAGATACCAGCAATTATCTTCTCTTTCTAGTATGTAATACAAAGATACAGGCAACATTGTCAGAGAATACATGATTGAAAGTCATTAAGCTCCAAAACATGCATCTTCCTTCAGAAACTTTATATTCCAGTAATGGGGAAGCTTCCAAGTTTAGCAACCAAGTTCTTATCAACAAATAGAGCATGATAGGCAATAAATCACATACATCAACCAATGAATTAGCATCCTCTTACCTACCGGTGTCAGCGGAAAGATCGAAAAAACTTTGAATGTGATAATTGTTTGCCCATGCAGCCACAAAGGAAATCGCATTGCGTCATGGACGATACCAACCTGCGTAAAATACACAATGGTTGAGTATTGGTCAACTTCAAGAAAACATTATCATTCCCATGGCTTCGAGTTAAATATTTGTGTTTGACTTTACACTGTTCTTGAAAGAAAATTATAGACAGAATAGTATACTAACTTGAACATGGATTACCTTCCAAGAAGTAGGTTTAGAGGCCAGGTGATAGATTATCTTTTCTGATTTAACTAGGGGAGTGAACTGAAAGTACGGAACCAGGAAAAACTTTAGAAAGGGTATAATAGGTGGTAATATGGTCTAAATGCTCAAACTGGATACTAATTTGGCACGACCCAGATGAGAAATGTGGAATTTAGTGTGAAACGCAAAGAGTATGTTATGACATAAGTTCAGTAGTCTTTTGATATGTTTACAAAATCAAAACGAGTATCTTCCCCCTTTTTCTCCGGGAATGGGATTAATTTTGTTGTTTTTTTAATTAACTGTGCAGCTCTGGCCAACTTGCTCACCTCAACTACTCCAGGTAGTAACTACAACTCCAATCAACACAAGTACTACGTTTGTGTTAACAAACAGTAAATTCTAGAAAGTAAGAAGGATCTGAAACAATCTCAAGCATTCCCTCCTACAAGTAACATTAAAGATGCTCATGCTTATTCTAAATAAAACGTTTAGTACTTTCTAGCTGGACTTTGAGCAATAAACCAAAAACCAAGAGCAGAGAGAAAGGATGACAGTCAGCAACCAAGGTATGATTCCTTTTTTTTCGCAGGCAACACAGGGTTGAGGTAGGAATCACATCATCAAAACAGGTCATCTTTCATAAATTTGTTTTAAGCTAGTTAGAAATGAAAGGCATAATTTGCCTTATGCTAACCAAAACCCATAAAGCGTCTCTTATCCTTTGCCCATTTCTCTTAGAAATGTCCACAGTTCACAGCATTAATTCAATTGAATCCTTCTTAAAAACTGGATGAATCGAGGTTTATTATTGTATCAGACAAAAACAAATAGGGAAATCTGCCACCCTAAAGCAAGAAAGCAGCGGAGCAACGTGGAAAAAGTATACAAATAAACATATCACTGTGCAGCTGCACCTCTCTGCCTGCCCCAACAACAAATCCCATTAGTGGTGCTTATGCCCTCTATAATTGTCATTTCTTTTTTAACTTCTATTTAGGGGAACAAGCAGTTTGCTAGAAAACAACCTGGCTTAAACACTAATGTCATTTGTCTTATGCATCGCATCATTGTGAAGTTTTACTATCATGATTAAGGTGATCGATAAGGTTCACAAAAAATATCATATCCTGGTAGTTTCTTATCCATCCCAGTTAAAGTTTAACCTTTTATAAGCAAAAGCTACAGGAAAACCTGTAAATACTAAAACATATGATACACAAGAACGAGGAAAAACTTTTCTTCGCTTAAAACCACTAGGTCAATTCTTCCATCTGCCCAAGCCTTGGTAGACAAAGTATCCGGTCTACCAAAGAATTATTCAAGGTACGTGCAAGCTGGCGCGGGCACCACAGTTATTTAAAAAAACGAGGAAAAACTGTATAAAAGTGAAACAACACATTCTCAATCAATAACACATAGTAGTAATTATAAGCACCTGCTTTAAAATAGCCTGCTCGGCATGCTCAGCATTAAGTTCCAAAACTTCCCAATCATCTTCAGTATCCGGCTCTATGGTAACCATAGTAGCTTTAGGCAAATTAGATAGTGCTGTTACTCGAACCACCATACGATCCGACAATCCAATACACTCCGCATATTGCTTTGCAATCTTCATCCAAACAAGAAACAACATAAATCACACAAAACTAAAAGAAAAATTGAACATTTTCAGTTAGGAGTAAAATTCGTAAGGAAATTTTGAGAAATTGAGGTGTGTGAACCTGAATAGAATTAGGAAATGGATGGGAAGAAGCGGAACCGGACCAAGCTACACGCCAGAGTTGGTTACTGTTTTGAGGAGAGCGAAGTTCGAGGGCTAGAATGGGAGGAAGGTAGCCGGAAGCGGTGGTGGACTCGAGAGTCTGGATTAAGCTCACTGGTAACGATACAAAACAGCTCTCGATTCCTCCGACGACTCTCACCTCCAACTCCATTTTTTTCGTGTGCGATATCTGATGTTTGGAGTGTGAGAAGAATAGCTTTTAGGATGAGGTAGAACAAGACTGATTGCTGACTAAATATTGCTTTTCCCGAGGTGTATTCATCATAAATGATGCACTTGTTAGACCCGACCCCAATAAAATGTGATGGGTAAGCGGGTTCACTTTTTTTCGTTTGAATGACATGTAAAAAATATTACAAGATTGGATATGTCTTTATTTTGCGTTACGACCGGAGACTACTTATATAGTGTGATAGATTCGCTATTGCAGAAATATGACGAGTTACTTGATAATCTGTGGAATAATTTGTACTTCCCTTACAAAAATTTCTCGGCATTATGCGTAATTATTGCAAAGTTTTCTTTAATTTTCATAGCTCACATGTATATTTATGAGTGGGGTCAAGGACCCATTAAAACTTCTTACTCTAATGAGATAGGGTCGTTCATCTAGGCGGGATTATGTATCACACTCAAATGGGAGCGGGTCATTCGCTTCGACAGTATAATAGAGGCATCTATGGTTCGTGTTGTTCGACCCTCCGCGGTGTACACATTATTATGGGATCGAGGTGTATGCCTCGACATTTCTAAGAAATACTCTTATGGACCGGGTTGTTCGCCTCGGCAGCGTCGTGCGTAATATTTGACAAGAAACTAGTGTATCCGTGTGTTTTCCTTATTTGAGTTGTGACGACCTATCCGGTGAGGTCCATTTCATATATACTCCGGTTAAGGAGGTAACTGATAATTGAGAGCTTGAGTTTATTGTTCAGAGGAGGAATGTACCACGTACCTATATTTGTTTATATTGTTTATTACCTTGTGGTATACTAGTAAGTGTCTATATCGACCCCTCGTTACTACTTCTCGGGGGTTAGGCTAGATACTTACTAGTCACACGTTGAGTTACGTGTATATATATGTATATATATCATAAGTGGACGTTTGGTGGTACGACGAAGGGCCGTTACGTAAATAAATCCAAAAGTGAGGGCAAATTTCTTACTCGACTGTCACGATCCAAAAAGCCACTAGTCGTGATGGCACCTAACTCGATCCGCTAGGTAAGCCAACTAACAGAGAATACTATCCTAAAGAGATATATAGGAAAATAGTGAAGAATTAGCTGAACATTTACAAATTGACCCAAGAACCGGTAGTATGACTCGTGAGCTTCTAAGGCTTGGAATTTATAAAGCTGGTATAAATAATTACACGATCTGTTTGAAATTTACATAAATAGATTACCAAAATCTAAGCTACCAAGGACAAGTGGTAGTTATATCCGGAATGCACGAGCATCTTCAGAGTCAGCACCCGAACATCACCAGCAGCTCTGCTCCAAACATTTGTACGCAATGTATAGAAGTGTAGTATCAGTACAACCGAACCCATGTACCGGTAAGTATTTTGTCTAACCTCGTCGAAGTAGTGACGAGGCTTTTTTTGTTAAAAGATACTTTCTAATAAAACATGCACCGTAAATCAGCAATAGAAATATACTACGATATAATAGAGATGAATACATTAAACGGATACGCAAAGCAATAACCGAGTGTTAACAGAGATCGTAATTTGGCATCTTCATATACCTCGACCAATCCTTTCCTTAGAATGAAACCAATAAACCAAAAGCATCAATTCTTAACTTTCCTAGAAATATCCAACCTCACAAACTGATTAGCCAAAGTCTGAACATCTGAAGTCAACGGTCTCTCCTCAACTGGAATAAATGCAAGGCTGCCCCTACTCACCGACTTACCAGAAATTCTTTCTTTATTTTCATATAAAACTGTTCTGTGGACTTTTTATCAATATGAGGTGATCGTAGCACAGTATATAAGACTCGTGATTCAGCCAATCCAATCTTCCTACTCAACGCATCGGCCACTACATTGGCTTTCCCGGGATGATATAATATAGTGACATCATAATCCTTCAGTAACTCCAACCATCTCCGCTGCCTAAAATTTAGGTGTTTTTGCTTGAACAGGTACTGGAGACTACGATGGTCAGTGAAAACCTCACACGGCACGCCATAGAGATAGTGCCTCCAAATATTTAATGCATGAATAATGGCTTCCAATTCTAAGTCATGAACATGATAATTCTTCTCATGAATTTTCAACTGACGAGACGCATATGCAATCACCCTCCCATCCTGCATCAATACTGCTTCGAGTCCAACACTACCGTGAATGAACCTGAACCTGATGGTAACACGAACATCGGTGTTGAAGTCAAGGTTGTCTTGAGCTTCTGAAAGCTCGCCTCACACTCATCAGACCATTTAAATGGGGCACCTTTCTGAGTCAATTTAGTCATTGGGGCTGCTATGGATGAGAACCCCTCCACAAAACGACGGTAGTAACCCGCCAAACCCAAGAAGCTCATGATCTCCGTGGTTGTAGTGGGTCTTGGCCAGTTCTTGACTGCCTCTATCTTCTTAGGATCTACCTGAATACCCTCGGCCGATACGATATGACCCAAGAAGGCTACTGAATCTAACCAGAACTCACATTTTGAAAACTTTGCATACAACCGATTATCCCTCAACGTCTGGAGCGCTATACGGAGGTGCTGCTCATGCTCTTCCCGACTGCGCGAGTAAACAAGAATGTCGTCAATGAACACGATTACGAAAGAGTTCAAAATGAGGCTTGAAAACCCGATTCATCAAATCCATAAAGGTTGCTGGTGCGTTAGTCAACCCAAAAGACATCACCAGAAATTCATAGTGTCCATACCTCGTCCGAAAGGCTGTCTTAGGAACATCAGACGCCCTAATCTTCAACTGATGGTAGCCCGATATCAAATCAATTTTTGAAAACACCCTGGCACCCTGAAGCTGATCAAATAAATCATCAATTCTCGGCGATGGATATTTATTATTGATAGTAACTTTATTCAACTGTCGATAATCTATACATATCCCCATCGACCTATCTTTCTTCTTCACGAACAACACCGATGCACCGTAAGGCGAGACACTAGGTTTGACGAAACCCTTATTCAGCAAGTCTTGCAACTGTTCTTTCAACTCTTTCAATTCCGATGGGCCATCCAGTATGGAGGAATGGAAATGGCTGAGTGCCCGGAGCCACATCAATACAAAAATCAATATCCCTGTTGGGTGGCATCCCCGGCAGGTCTGCTGGAAATACCTTGGAAAACTCACGAATAATAGAAACTGAATCGATAGAAGAAACCTCAGCATCAGAGTCACGAATATGAGCCAAATAAGCCAAACACCCCTTCTCAACCATGCGACGAGCCTTGGCATAAGAAATCACTTTGTTGGGAGAACGACCAGGAGTCCCTTTCCATTCTAATTGAGGCAACCCCGGCTAAGCTAAAGTAACTGTCTTGGCATGATAGTCTAATATGGCATAATAGGGCGACAACCAATCCATGCCCAATATAACATCGAAATCGACCATGTCAAGAAGCAAAAGGTCCACACTACTTTCAAGACCCTCAATGACTACTACGCACGAACGATACACACGATCTACCACAATAGCATGCCCCACCTACGTAGACACATAAACAGGAACACTCACGAATCGCGGGGCACAACCAAATACGAGGAAAAATAGGATGACACATAAGAATAAGTAGAACCCTGATCAAACAAAATTGAGGTATTTCTATTGCAAACTAAAATGATACCTATAATAACAGCATCAGAGGACTCCGCCTCAGGTCTAGCTGGAAATGCATATAATCGGGGCTGGGCTCCACTACCCTGAACTATGTCTCTGGGAGTACCTCTGATAAGCGGACCTCCACCTCTAGCGGGCTGGCCTCCACCCCTAGCGGTCTGGCCTCCACCTCTAACAACCTGACCTCTACCTCTGGCTGCCTGACCCCTACCTCTAGCTGGCTGGGCAGGCGGTGCTGGAACTATAGCACGGGAACCCTGATACTAAGAATTATCCGATGCGCGAGGACAATATATAGTAATGTGCCTCGAGTCACCACAAGTGTAATAAAACCTCGGCTGCTGAGACTGTTGGCCGGCAAACTGACCCTATTGACCAGTATAACCACCTTGAACACTCTGGAGAGGAGGTGCACTGATAGGAGCTGATGGTGCACTGTAGACTGGCTGAGCAGAAGGAGGCATATAAGAACAAGGACCTCCTGAAGTACCATGTGAAGCCTGAATTGCTGAATGGAATGGCCTAGAAGAATGGCCTCTGCTGAAACTAACCTCGCCTCCAGATGAGGCACCACTGAAACCACCGGAATGGCGAGGTCTTTTGTCAGACCCCTGACCTCCCATCCCGAGAACCGACTCCACTTTTCTGGCCACATTAACCGCGTCCTAAAAAGAAATCTCGGTCCCTGTCTCCTTAGCCATTTGCAACCTGATGGGCTGAGCAAGGCCCTTTATAAACCGTCTGACCCTCTCTCTCTGTGTGGGCAACAAAAGAATAGCATGTCTAGCCAACTCCACAAAGTGATTCTCATACTAGGTCACAGTCATGTTGCCCTGCTGAAGTCGCTCAAACTGACAACGCTTCTCCTCTAGAGTAGTAACAGGAAAAAACTTCTCCAAAAAGAGATGAGAAAACTGATACCAAGTCAAAGCAGGCGACCCAACTGGTCTAGTCAACAAGTAATCCCTCCACCATTTCTTGGCAGAACCAGTCATATAAAAAGCGAAAAAATCGACCCCATTGGTCTCCAAAAATACGCAGAACCTCATAACTACTTTCCAGATATCCCTGAGGATCCTCTGAAGTCTCACCACTGAAATGCACAGGAAATAGCTTAATGAACCTGTCCAACCTCCACAAAGCATCGGTAGACATAGTTGCCCCATCAACGGGCGGCGTTGGAGAAACTAGCTGAATTACCCCAATTGGATTGGCTGTTGGGGTATGAATCTAAAGAGTAGTTTGAACAGGAGTGTCGGTAGTAGGAGTCTGGACCCCTCCACCAGCCTGAGATATGATTGCTGCTACGGGGAATGTGCTAGTCTAGGCTACACTCTCCATAATGCCCACTAAACGGACCAAAGCGTCCTGAAGTACCGTGGTAGCAATAAACCCCTCTGGGACTTGAGCTAGTACCGCTGGAATGGTCTGAGCTGGAACCCCCTCATTAATCTCAATCTGGGGTTCCACAGCTGGGGCTGTTGTTTGAGCAATGGGTTGAGTCCTGCCCCTGCCTCGGCCTCTGGTGCGGCCTCGGCCTTTACCCCTAGTAGGAGCTGTTGTTGCTGGAGGACCGGAGTGTTGGTCAGCGGAAGAGGAAGCACGCGTTCCCTCCATTTGCGAGAGAATAGAAGAGTTCAATCAGTATTTGAGGTAACAAGAATCGCACGATAGAATGAAATAAAAATGGAGTTGTTTCCCAACTTGATAGCCTCTGAGAGATAAGTACATACATCTCCGTACCGATCCTTCAAACTCTATTAAGCTTGTTCGTGAATTATGAGACCTAAGAAACCTAGTGCTCTGATACCAACTTGCCACGACCCAAATTCCCAACCATATGGACCATGATGGCACCTAACACCACACTTGCTAGGCAAGCCAATGAGAACTCAATTCGCTATTTTTCCTTTGAATATTTACTTAAACACAATAAGACAATTTAAAATAAACTAAATCTAAGAATTTCCAATGAATAACTTCATAAATAAAATAATAAACGAATAAATAAGTCGAGCCACGAACTAAATATAATAGTATAAGACTACCCCAGGGTCTGGTGTCACAATTCACGAACTACTAAGAATACTACAAATAATGGGATGAAAGGAATAATGTACTGTTTCGAATATAATAAAAACAGTGTCTATAGAACTAAGAGAAGACTCCAGGAATCTGTGGACACCGGTAGATCTACCTCGTGTCTCCGAATGATGAATGCGGGCTACTAAGATCTCCTAACGATGGCCGGTACCTAGATCTGCACAAAAGAGTGCAAAGTGTAGTATCAGTACTACCGACCCCATATACTAAGTAAGTGTCGAGCCTACACCACAAAAAACTTGGATATTTATATAATCTTGCTAGCATGAATAACATCAATTAAGGAATTTAAAAGAAATAGCAATTTATGGGAAGGGAGCATGTGATGGGGAATTTCTAACATAATAAATGAGGAAAAACAATAAAGCAAGCACAGATAGTGATCAACAATAATTCCAGCAATTAAAAATAAAAAGGAAACTTGCACGACATCACCCTTCGTGCTTTTACTCTCAGCCTCACCATATGCATGAATATAAATGTAAATGTGCACGACATCACCCTTCGTGTTTTACTCTCTTCCTCACCATATGCATCAATATGAATGTAAATGTACACGGCATCACCCTTTGTGCTTTACTCTCTTCCTCACCATATGCATCAATATAAATGTAAATGTGCACGACATCACCCTTCGTGTTTTACTCTCTTCCTCACCATATGCATCAATATGAATGTAAATGTACACGGCATCACCCTTTGTGCTTTACTCTCTTCCTCACCATATGCATCAATATAAATGTAAATGTGCACGACATCACCCTTCGTGCTTTACCACTCTTCCTCACCATATGCATAAATATAAATGTAAATGTACACGACATCACCCTTCGTTCTTTATCACTTTTACCTCACCAAAACAGTGGAAACAATAATATCCCGACAAGGGAATCAACAATAGAAACAAATACATCCCGACAAGGGAATCAACTATAACCAATCTAGTTCCAACAGTTAACTTCACAAAATAAATCTCAACTTGAGCCAATGCTCAACAATGGTCAATTACCAAGAAGTCATCATAAGTCTTGTTTAACATGTATAGTCATCAGTTTAAGCATGAACAATACATAATAAGAGTCACAACAGTCACAGTATAAGACTCACGGGCATGCTCGACACCAACGTATAGATACTCGCCACCACACCTATACGTCGTACTCAACACTAACATGTAGAAAACAAGACAACAACACCTATTCCCTCAATCTAAGGTTAGGCCAAACACTTACCTCAATTCCGCAGGCCACTCACCGCTCAATTATAACTTTTCCTTTCGAATTCACCTCCAACACACTCGAATATAATCATAATTAGCTTAAAAGAGTTTTGCCCATTTTAATTCTGTTTTGATATGACTGAACATGCCTTCTTCGCGTTCGCGATGGGTCAGGCCCGTTGACCTTCGCGTTCGCGTGAGAACGAACGCGTTCACGTTGCATTAGGCACAGTGGCCTCCGCGTTCGCGACCAAGTTTCCGCGTTCGCATAGAGGAATGGGCTCCCCTCCCCCAAGCCTCTTATTCATTGCGTTCGCGTGAGCCTGCCCGCGTTCACCAAGGGTATCCCCCCAGAGCTTCGCGTTCGCGTCCAAGGCCTCGCGTTCGCATTGAACAAAAAAATGGCATAATAAATTTTACTCTATGCGTTCGCGAGTGAAGCAACGCGAACGTGAAGAACACATTCACTGTGCACCAGTAGCAGAAAAAACATCAACTTTTATAAGTTAAAAACATCCCATAGCCTGTCCGAAACTCACCCGAGCCCTCGGGGCTCTAAATCAAACATGCATGCGAGTCTAAAAATATCATACGGACTTGCTCGTGCGATCAAATTATGAAAATATCATGTAGAACCATGAATTTAACCTCAAAACTCATCATTTTTCTCAAGAACATTTAACTTTCACTATTTCTCAACCGGACGTCCGAGTCACACCAAATAAACTCCGATTCTCACCAAATTGCACATATATTATTTAAATACTATAACAAATCTGTACCGGGCTCCAGAACCAAAATACGGGTCCGATACCAATGGTTTCAAACGTTAATCATTTCTTTATTTTATTAATAATTTGGCAAAATAATTTCTTTCAAAAGTTGATTTCTAATGCTAGGGACCTCGGAATTAAATTTCGGGCATACGCCCAAGTCCCATATTTTACTGCGGACCTCCCGGGTTTGTCGGAACAGATATCCAGGTCCGTTTAGTCAAAATGTTGACTCAAGTCAACTAAAACCAAATTTTTAACTCTAGAAATTAATATTTCTCACATTTTCACATAAAAGCTTTCCGGCTTCACGCCCGGTCTGTGCACGTAAATCAAGGTAATTGAAATTAATCTTTTTATGGCTAATAAGCCTAAAACGGAGTCTTAATTCATAAAATGACCCCTTGGGTCATCACACAAGACTTCTTGCGCTTCTGCGACCAATTGTATGCATCTGCGAGACATGGCTCACACTTGTGCCCATCGCCCCTTTGCAATACCAATCGCAGGTGTGGAACACCAGAACCAGCAGCTGCAATATTGAAGAAAATGATCTGAAATCAATCTGAAACACGCCTGAGCCCCTCGGAACTCTGTCCAATCATACACACAAGTCACATAACATAACACAAACCTACTCGAGGCTTAAAAATACACATAAAAACATTGAAACGACAAAACACACCCCAAATCGAAATCTATGAACTTTGAACTTTCAAATTTCCAAAACACGCGTTGAAACATATCAAACCATCTCGGAATGAACTCAAAATTTGCACACAAGTCCCAAATGACATGACGAAGATATTCAAATTCCCGGAACCATAATATGAATCCTACATCGTCAAAGTCAACTTACGGTCAAGCTTATTGACTTTCCAAGCCTTCAAATTTCCAAGTTTCGCTAATTTGTGCTGAAACCTTCTAGAAATATCCAAATACAAATCCGGGCATACGCCCGAGTCCAAAATCACTATCCGGACCTAAAGGAACCATCAAAACTCCATTCCGAGGTCAAATTCTCGAGAAGCCAAACTTGATCAACTCTTTCAACTTAAAGCTCCAACAACGAACGCATTCTTCCAAACCGATTCTGAATAACTTGGAACCCAAAACCGACAATTCGTATAAGTCATAATACATCATACGGAGATACTCATGCCCTCAAACAATCGAGCGAAGTACAAATGCTCAAAATGAGCGGTCAGATCGTTACATTAACCTATAAACTCATTAGTATTTTTCTATTGGCCAAATACAAAGACAACCCATTCAACTTGGTACCATTTTTTATTGTGGCACTTTATCGCAATTTTATTATATTTTGGAAGTCCAATCTTATTCATTATGTGTCACTTTAACACAAAAGCTGATTAGTCACATAGTGTGAGTTCCCTCACCTGGTAGGCGCATGAGGCAACTTTCAATTTCCCAACCTCCTTTTCAAACAGTAATAAAAATTATTGTTGGCCACATACTTTATCCCCCAAACTCCTTTCCCAAGATTTCATCTACATTCTCAAAAGTCCTTCTCAAAATAGTTTTCAAAGTTCGTAATCTAATTTCATCAACCATTTTCACTCAAGATAATCGAGAAAGCTTCAAACTTTAGCGATTTTTTGGTTCCTTTATTAAATCTAATTAGATTTTTTGGTGACTTTATTTCATCTAAGCTTGAAGTTTGAAGTGAATTAATGTCTCAAAGAAAATTATATTCTCATAATAGAATGAGTATTTGTTCATGTGGATTTCAATTTGAACTGAAAGTATCATGGTCACCAAGAAATTCAGGTCGTCGATTTTATGGGTGTAAATTTGACAAAGTAAATTGTAATGGCCCAGCAGGTCGTTTTGAGAATTTAAGTTAAGTTCGACGATATAAGATCTTGAGAAGCTTCGTATTATGTGTATTGACTTGCGTTCATGGTCGAGTTCAGTCACTGGATGATTCGGAGTCAAATCGGAAGAAGGAGGAAGTTTAAGCGGTAAGAGTTTACCAGAATTTGACTTTTGTGTAAACGGCTCCGGAATGGGTTTTGGATAATTTCAACAGCTTCGTATGGTAGTTTTGGACTTAGGAGTACAACCATATTTGGATTTGGAGGTCTGTAGGGTAATTTAAAGCATTTCGGTGAAAGTTGGAAAAGTTGAAGTTTGGAAGGTTGAGAGGTTTGACCAAAAGTTGACCCTGGTGATATTGGGGTCGGAATGTGATTTCGAGAGTTGGAACTACTCCGTTGTGTCATTTGGGACTTGCCTGCAAAATTTGACGTCATTACGGGTTGATTTGATAGGTTTTGGTACGAGTTTTAGAAGTTGGTATATTTGAAAATTCATAAATTCGATTCATGGTGCGATTTGTAGTTTCGACTTTGTTTAATGTGATTTGAGACCTTGAGCAAGCCTAAGTTAGGTTATGGAACTTGTTGGTGTGTTTAGATGGGGCCCGGGGGCCTTGGGTGTATTTCGGATGGGCTACGGGTCATTTCTTTCTTTTTTTGGATGGATGTTTTCTGTCATTTAGTTTCTTTCTTTGTGTTGGCTTCCTTATATCCGTGTTCGTGTAGTGTTATTGTGGAGGATGAAATATTTCCTCTTCGCGTTCGCAGTCCTCTGCTCGCGTTTGCGAAGTTAAAGAACTAAACTCTTCGCGTTCGCATTCTTCCGCTCGCATTCGCGAAGGTGTGCTATTCCATTCTTCGTGTTCGCGTACCTATTCACACGTTCGCGTAGACCAGTCGTTGGGCCATCAGATTTTCCTCTCCGAGTTCGCGAGCGACACGTGGTGTTCTTCCGCGTTCGCGATGCTTTGACGCCTGGGCAGAATATAAAGTCCTCTATTATGAGGTTAGTCATTTTCACCATTTTTGGAGTTCTAGAGCTCGGTTTGAGCGTTTCTTTGTGGGGTTTTCAAGCAAATCGATTGGGTAAGTGTTCTTCACCTAGAATTTATTAAATTCCATGATTTTATCTTTATTTTAATCATTTAATTAGTGTTTTTGAGTGAGGAAAATGGGGATTTTTGGAGAAAACTTTCAAATGAAAAATGATGATTTGAGGGGTGAATTGGTATCGGAATTTGATAATTTTAGTACGATTGAACTTGTATCGGAATGAGTTTTTAGATTTTGTGAAATTTGTCGGATTCCGAGGTAGGGGACCGGGGGTCGACTTTTGGGTTGATTTTTTGATTTTGATAAAGATTGAGGCTATAAGATCCAGAATAGTTTCTTCTGAGTTTTATTTGTGCTTTGAAGTTATTTTGGCTAGATGTGGAAGAAGTCAAGGAAAAGCAATACAATGATCCAGTGTTGGCACGACTAAAAGAGGCAATTCTTAATCATAGGACCACAACCTTTTTGCTTAGCAAGGATGACAGTGTCTTGCGGTGCCAAGGACGATTATGTGTCCCAGATGTGGATGACCTTCGGGAGAGGATAATTGCAGAGGCTCATAATTCTAGATATTCCATACACCCCGGTTCTATAAAAATGTATAACGACCTCAGGGAATTTTATTGGTGGAATAGCATGAAGAGGGGTGTGGCGGACTTTGTGGCTAAGTGTCCAAACTGTCAGCAAGTAAAAGTCGAACATCAAAGGCCTGGTGGGTTGGCGCAGCTTATAAAAATACCAATGTGGAAGTGGGAGATGATCAATATGGATTTTGTGGTAGGGTTACCCCGCACTCCGCGCAAGTTTGACTCAATTTGGGTATAGTGGATCGGCTCGCGAAGTCAGCACATTTCTTGCTAGTTAAGTCCACTGATATTGCAGAACAATATGCTCAGTTGTATAACAAGGAAATAGTCAGGCTCCATGGCACTCCAGTTTCCATTATCATGGATAGAAGAGCCCAATTCACAGCAAATTTTTGGAAGAAGTTTCAGCAAGGTTTGGGGACGCAGGTAAATCTCAGCACAACTTTCCACCCGCAGACTGACGGACAAGCAGAGCGGACCATCCAAACGCTCGAGGACATGTTGCGTGCTTGATTTTAAAGGTAGTTGGGATGATCATTTGCCACTTATAGAATTTGATTACAACAACAGTTTTCATGCTAGTATTCATATGGCACCATTTGAGGCTTTGTACGGTAGAAGATGTAGATCCCTGATTGGGTGGTTCGAGGTTGGAGAGGCCGAACTATTAGGACCAGATCTCGTGCATCAAGATATGGATAAGGTTAGAATCATAAAGGGACGGTTAGAAACTACTCAGAGCCGTCAGAAATCTTACTCGGACGTTCGTCACATGGATTTGGAGTTTCAAGAAGATGAGTGGGTGTTCTTGAAGGTATCTCCCATGAAGGGGATCGTGCGGTTTGTGAAGAAAGGGAAATTGAGTCCAAGGTATGTGGGACCATATAGAATCACTCAAAGGATAGGAAAGGTGGCGTATAGACTGGAGCTGCCCCCTGAAATGTCATTGGTGCACCTAGTGTATCATGTGTCCATGTTGAAGAAAGTGGTTGGAGACCCGTCTGCCATCGTGTCGGTTGAGAATGTTGATGTTAACGAAGAATTGTCGTATGAAGAGGTTCCGATTTCTATTCTTGATAAGCATGTCCGTAAGTTGAGAAACAAGGAAATTGCATCGGTTAAAGTATTGTGGCGAAATCAACAAGTCGAGGAAGCTACTTGGGAAGCGGAAAATGAAATGAAAAATAAGTACCCTCATTTGTTTGAATAAGTCAGGTAATAGTTTAGGAAGTTGTCATCTCTAAATAATTGCATTGCTTGTCAAAATTGTGCAAAGTCACCCCATTTCCCTAATTATTTGTCCTCTTATAACTCTTCGTGCTGTATTTATGTTCTATTGTGTTGACTGATTATGTGAAGTTCGTTGAAATGTGTTTCGGGGGCTCTCTGACAGGTGGATAGGCCTAATTACAAAGGAAACTCTAGCAAAAATTTTAGAAAAATTGGGAGATAGTTAAAAATTGGGGGGTTGGCATATATTGTATTCAAACCCAAGTGATTCCCCCGATCTTCATTCGAGGACGAATGATCTTAAGTGGGGGGGGGGGATGTGAAGACCCGTAAAATCCTTAACCAAAATGACGCCCGATTAGTTCGGACCTTTAGGATTGAAAAGCACCCTGCAGACTTAGAGGAAATGTTTTGTGAAAGAATGCAGATTTGTGGTCATATCAGGTATGCGGACTGCATAATGGCCGCAATTGTGCGACCCAAAATGCGATCGCATTTCGTGTATGCGGGCCGCATAGTTCTTCGCATATTTGCACTCGAGTTTTGCGGAGGGAGTTATGCGGTGCACTATGCGACCGCATATGCGGACCGCATAGTTGTTGCATACTGAGCAGTTTTCCTTTTTGCCCAGTTGAAGACCAACTATGCGGCAAGTTTGCGGACCGTATAACCGAAGTGTGATCGCATTTCGGATCGCAAACCTACGTCAGGGCACCCATTTTCTAATTTTTAAAACCCGACCCCCAAACTTATATAACACCCATCCCCCATATTTTTAGCCATTTCCTGATAATTTAGAGTGAGAAGAGAGTGGGTTCTAGAGAGAGAAGGTCCCAACTCCCTCCAATTGATCCTCCATCACCACTCAAGCTTGGAATTAATCAAGAAGGACACCAATTTCTTCCCTCTAAGAGGTAAGCTTCTACCCCACCAACCTTAATTTCCAGATTTTAGTTAAAAGGGACCATGGGTAGGTTAGTTCATGGGAATGGGGATGGAAACCGTACTTGCATGTAATCAAGTAACCCTAATATAGTAAAGGGAAATAGGTTAGAGTAATCTTTCACTAAAAATGGGACCATGCAATCTTGATGAGCACCTAATGTTTGATACAATGCTCAAGTGAACTCAAGCCATGATCGTTATTCCTAATTTTGGGTTTGATGGTGCTACATTGTGAATTAAATTGAAGGTGCTAAAGGGGTCTGTTGGATTGTGGTAGAAATTAAGGAAAAACCTTAAATCGAGGTATGTATGGATAACTCTAATCTTCATAGAATAAAACCGTTGGTGCTAAAATATACGATATGAATTCCTTTGTTGATTCTCTTAAGAGTAAATGGGTTCTATGTGTTAAGTGGAGAAATTCTTGCTTTCATGCTATTCTAGGTTACTACCATGCCGTTATGCTATTTGAAAGTATGAATTGTGATCACCATGTTCTTTCTTTTTCTATGTGTACGACTCCTCTTATGTGATGGTTTTAGTTAATGTGAAAGATGAGTTTATGATATGGTTGAAGAGAGGAATGTAACGTAAAGGGGTTAAATATGCTCAAGTGCCAAGAACTGTATAATGAATGATGAGAAGAGATGTGAAATGAAGGATTAAATTGATGTGGTATGTCCCATAGTGATGATATCTTAGCCGATCAGGCCGGGATCGTACTCCATGTTGTACACATGGTGGTAATCGCATATAAATTATGATATTGGTAATGTCTCACTGTCTCAAGTAAGATGGCTTAGTCGGTCGGGCCGAGACCGGACTCCGTGTGATAACATCACAGTGGTGATTATGAAACTATGATGTTGTAATGTCTTACTTGGGATGGCCTAGCCGGTCGGGAAAAGACCGGACTCCGTGTGAGAACGACACAGTGGTATATTAAAATTTTGGCACTTGTCTTTAAAGAACTACTATCCAAAAGATGGCAAAACGGGATAAGAAAACATGGTGACTTTTGGTTGTGTTTCCCCTATTATGTGGATTGTTATTTGATGTCTCTAATTGTATTATTACATGTTCGATGTTTATTCTATCTAGAGTAGAGTTTGTTCATACATACTAGTACTATTCAATGGTACTAACGTCCCTTTTGTCGGGGGCGATACATCATCTTATGGATGTAGGTGGCTCTGTAGCTGGTAGCGCCGAGCGTCGATAGTGGTGCCCTCTCTTCCTCTTTTCAGCAGTCCTGGTGAGCCCCATCTCTTTCTGGGGCCGTGTGTAGATATACATTGTTCTCTTTTGTACATGTTGTTCTATTTTGAGGTATAGCCGGGGCCTTGTCGCCGGCAGGACTATGTTCATCTTCCGTACTTTTAGAGGCTCCGTAAACACTCATGTGGGTCATGTATGTTTTGGGTAGTTGTTGGGTTAACTTGTAACTGTAATCCCATCTCTTAAATATTGTAATCAATATGTATGTATTTGGGAGACCCAAATGTTGGTATCCGTACATAAGAAAGAATGGGCTAATATCATGTACGTATGCTTTTGATTTGTCTCATGCTAACTTAGTAAATAATGTTGTGCCATAATCTCGGGAAGTAAATGAGTCGCGTAGGAAAGGCTAATCAGGATTGCTTGACTAGGTTCCCTCGGTTAAGCGCCGGTCGCGTCCCCAGGGTTGGGGCGTGACACTATGCTAATTGTAGTCCGTGTACACGAGGTGACGAGTACGTGCTTGGGTTTTTGTGGAAAGTTAGCCTTTTAGGGTTCTTAGGTCCTTGTATTCATTGAGTATGAAGTTGTTTTTGTTATGATTAAGTTCCTAGTTACTAGTTTCACCTCTACGTGCTTTATTTGGAATTAATTGCTTCGTGTTTGACTCTTATTGCTTATTTGATTCTTGTGTTCCTTAACTAAAATTGTTACCTCATATATTGCCATGCTATCCCTCCCCTGTAGTTGTTTCTCCTTAATTGAAAATAAATTATCACTTCTATAATTTTTCATTCATAATTGAGGTTATGATTATCGTCCCGCTTCCTATCCTTAATTGTATTTGTAGTATTTATTCCGTAATTTCCAATCCTTAAAAGAATTTTACTTATCCTTTATCATACCCGACATCCTTAATTGGAATTATTGACTCTTGCTATCTCCCTTGTTGTTGGACTGTACTTTGTGGAACCGTTGTTAGATATTATTTTCTTCCTTGTTGAGTTGTTTATTATTACGGCTAGTATTCTCTATTGTGGTTATTTCTTAGCTCTACCGCTTCTTTGTAATTGAAAGTTCTTGAGTTGATTTACTTGCCGTACTCTTGTATTATTATCATTGTTGTTGTTGTACTTGCTATAGTGATGCACGAGGTTTCTGTCGTGCGGTTGTTGTTGTGATGCACGAAGTTTTTGTCGTGAGGTTGTTGTTGTGATGCACGAGGTTTCTATCATGTGGTTGTTATTGTGATGCACGAGGTTTCTGTTGTGCGGGTGTATTGGGTTGCACGAGGTTTCTTCCATGCTATTATTACTATTGATATTTTGCACATGCGGCGTGACAAGGTGGGTTATATATATTTGGGTTGAGCATGTGGTGAGATGAGGTGGGAACATTATTATGCACGTGTGGCGAGACAAGGCGGACATTTGCTTTATTATTGCACGCGTGGCGAGACAAGGTGGGCTATGTCAGGGATTGATTTGTGATGACTTGTGATGGCCTGGGGGCACTCTTGTTGTTGATATTTTTGTAGTGGCGCACTTACCTGTTTGAGTTCTACCTTGTGGAAAATTGTGGGAAAACATTTTATGTGTTGTCCATTTTCTTTATACATACTAGCTGGCATGAACTATGTTAGAACAATTGCACAAGCATGCACATAGTTAATCATTCTTATCGGTTAAGAGCATGGATCATGATATCGTTGAGTATTGATATGCACCCTTGTTTACTTGCCTTCTATGTGAGAATGTATCTATTGGCACGTGAGTTTTCAATGTAGTTATAAATTGTAATGAGAGCACATGATGCCAAATGTTAGGGTTCAGGAATTGGGACCCGTGAATTATACGTACTATGAGGTTCAGTACCTCGTAGAGGTTATTGGCTAAAACCTCGTGTGAAAGCGGTCATCTTTGTTGAGTTGTTACTTGCCTTTCCTTTATATGTGATCACCGGATTTAAACTGTGTTCAGTTCATTCGATTGTGTTATTATTATGGTGTACCTCTATTAGTTGTTGTTTTTCTTTTCTTACTGCAATTTCCGTATTAATTGTCATTATGCATAGTGTTTATATAGATATCGTACCTGTTGTTTCTACACATATACTTGTCCATATTATCTAGTCCAGTAGGTGTTTTGACTGTTCCTTGTCACTATTCCACTGAGATTAGTCTTGATACTTGATGTGTACCGCCGTGGTGTACTCATACCCCTTTTCTGCACATTTTTGTGCAGATCCAGGTGTTTCGAAGTCAGTTAATCGTTAGCTAGTTGTGCAGATTGTTGCTGTGGAGACTCAAGGTAAACTTGCTGCTGGGTTCGCATGCTTCAGAGTCACCTTTTGATTTTGTATTTACAATGTTTACCTTATTTCGAAACAGTTGTATTTAGAGGTTTTTCTAGCATACTCTGTAGAGCGTATGACTTGTACTGCCGGTTTTGGGATTGTAAAATTTATAGATACTTCTATTTCAAAATTGTTAGATATTAGTTAAATATTATTGTTATTTCAGTTAATGCTAGGCGTAAGTGCCATCACGACACCCAACAGAGGGAAATTTGGGTCATGACAAGTTGGTATCAGAGCTCTAGGTTCATCGGTACTACGAGTCATAAGCGAGTTTAGTAGAGTCTTGCGGATCGGTACAGAGACGTCTGTACTTATCTTGGGGAGGCTACGGAACCATTAAGACAGTTTCACTTCCTATTCCTATCGTGCGAGTATATTGATCTCGAAGTTTGAGCTATTATTCCATTCTCTCACAGATGGTGAGGACATGAGCTGTAGTTATTGATGACGCTGCCCCCAAAGTAAATATCTCTAAGGGAAGAGACAGAGGCCGAAGAGGAGCACGTGCCGCAACTAGGGCATCTACTAGAGCAGCAGTTGAGGAGCCGCCAGTAGCTCCGGTTGGGGGACAGTTATCGGAGGCGCCTGTTGTTACCCCCCAGACTTCAGGGGACCTTAGCACATCTCCTGAGCATGTTTGGTACATTGGCTCAGGTGAGGCTAATTCCAGTTACACCAACTACTTCACAGAACGAGGGAGGAACCCCTGACTCCCGCCACCCACACTCCAGAGCAGCGAGTTCACGTTGGTCAGGTTCCAAGTGACATGGCGTCATAGCATGTGGTTCCAGTTCAGCTCGCGGTTAGGGCAGCAACACCTCAGCAAGAATAGCTTAGACTTGAGAGGTACAGGAAGTACCACCCTCCCACCTTTAGTGGATTGGTGATAGATGATGCCCAGGGTTTTTTGGAGAATGTCACCGCATTCTCTGTACTATGGGTATTGTGGAGACGAGCAGGGTTTCTTTTACTGTGTTCCATCTTAGGGGAGCGACTTATCAGTGGTGGCAGGCGTATGAGTTGGGTAGCCCGGTGTTGATACCCAATTTTTCCTCAAACTATTTTCAAACTTGCATATATACTTTCAAAATCATTCTTTACAATGACTGGTATTTTTCCATAATTTTTCGTGTTTTTATCAAGTTATTTTTCTATTTATTTAATACTTTATGTTCCATAATTATTCATAAATGATGTTATAAATAATTTTAAAACATCTTCTTGCTCAATATGTTTTTCATAATCCTATTTAGCTTCATTAGAATTTAATTGTTTCACAAATTAATCATTATTGGCATTATTTAGCTAATTTCAGCAACTTTGCAATAATAGCACAATTTACATTTATATCATTTTTAAAAGCAACAACTGACCGTTTTATATTTTTTTATATTAGTTAACTATCTTAATTTCATTTATTTAATTTTAATCTCATTTTACACAATTATTAGCTATTTTATTAACTAATTATCTTATTTAATTGGGTGTTTAACATTTAGCCACATTTCTATTTATATTATAACCAGTTTTAACCCAACCCCACACCTGATCTGAACCGTTGATCAAATGAGATCAACGGTCCAAATCAGTGTTACCATAATTAAACCCCTATCACTACCCAATCGACCCCTCATTTTCCCAGCTCCCCTTATCTCTCTATCTCTCTCTGTTTCTCTCTGGTTCTCTCTAGAACCTTCCTTTGGCCTCTCTCCTCCGATGAGTCTGTTCATCTTCTCCGGTTAGTTCTCTCACCGTAAACCATGGTTCCTCATCGTCTCATGGCTCTTTACCCACCTTGCACCGGTCCAGTGATACCCTAGATCCCTCAGGCAAACCTGGAGCGGTTCACTCACCTCTCATGGTCCCCATGCCACTTTCCGGCCTCCCCCGGCCGTCTGAGTAAGAGATACAACCTTTCTGGCTTAAGCCGGTGACATCTATGAGGTTTTTCTTACTTCTCCGGGTTCCACGAAACCCTAACTCCCATATCTTTTCGATTTCTTTTAGATCTGCTTTAGATCTACAATATTATGAAGCTTCTTTACATGTTCTTCTTTGAAAACTATCTCTGCTTTGACGATCTTTCATTTCAAAAACTAGGGTTTCATAACCCCTTTTCGAAAATAATTTTTTGCTTCTGTTTATTGTCATTTTTATGTTTCTTTGTACGATTTAACGATTGATTCAAGGTTTCTTTCATTTTTAATTCGCTTTGCTGGAAACCCTAGTTTTCCCCTCAAATTTGAGTCCATCTGCGACTAATGTGTTTATTTAGATGCATGCACTCTTGTTTCTCATAAATGTTTAAGCTTTCCCTATGATTCTATCCTGTTGTTGCTATTAGATCTTCTGATTAGATTCTATGTGTTCTTATCATGTTCAAACGTTACTGCATTGTCTATGAATTTGTGTGATTTTACTATTGTAGTCACTAGGGTTTCCAACTCTCTAATTACTATGGTTTGCCTGAATATGTGATGGTGTTGCTTGCCTTGCCTAATTGAGTGTATTCCTGTTCGAATCTCTAATTCTCAACAACTTTACCTTGCTTGCATCTCTGATTCTTGAGATAGTCCTTTAATTAAGGCCGGTTTCTCCTTGAATCTGTAATTTGTGCACACAATCCGTATTGATTGGAATGATTCCGTGTTTATGAGATACTTTCCCTAATTGAGAATGATCCCTTGTGATTTTAGTCCCCATCCGTGATTTCTTAACTAATTTTCAAATTAAAATATGTTCTTTTCATATAAGGGCACTCAGTATATATTTTCCTTATTTAAGATACTATGTACTTGACTTTATTACATGCCACATTCTTTATTTACCCCATTATGGTATAATCAGTTGTCTAATTGATCCTTTCCTTATTTAGTCTAATTTACACCCGTTCAAATCATAACTCCTTGATTGAAGGGAGTCTAGACCTCTGATTCACTTAATTGATGTTGTTCCTATATTTATGCTACTCTGTACTTTTTTCTAGCATTATATATACATTCTATTCATTCCTCAAAAGAAACGAACACGGGCAAGGCATACCGTTCTAAGCTCTCTCTTACACACACACATATTATCTTGCTTTTCTTGCTGTTACTTGCAACTCGGTTGGCTGCAAGCCAAAACTGAGTGATTCTATTGTGCTATTGCTCTGCTGCCCTACTGTTCTGTTGCATCTACACACTACTGTTCTGCCTCTCTTCACTTTGCTGCTCTTCATTACTTTGCTGCTCTTCATTTCTCTCATTCAACTGGTATGGTTTCAGTTTAAGCCTACAACATCTAAAACAATATGTTTCTTTTTGTATTAAGATTCCTTCTATGTCTCTTATGCTTCTACTTGTGGTTCTGCTGTTTGCCTTGCAATTAGCATGTCTAGTCTATCTATGTGATCTCCCTTTAGTTCATTATGTTTATTTTTGTCTATGTGATCTCTCCTTCTCTCTATGTTTAGCATGTCTACTTGTCTATGTGATCTCTTTTCCCTTTCAGTTCAGCATGTCCAGTACTTTTCTTATATGTTCTATTATGAATCTGCCTTACTCCCCCTGATTCCTGACACTACAAGCATGTACTCATGATACCTAGTTACTATGTAATCCCGAACCTTTCCTTTGAACCTAATGTGTAACTCTGTCTGGCACCCCCCTCAATCTAATGCTATTAAACTCTTTGGCATGAAAATTTGTGATAGATCATTGTTGTAACTAGTTAAGTTCTGTAAGTCTTCTCTGATGTTAAGTTATGTGCAACTATGCTTTCACATATGTATTACTTGTCCCCAATTCCCTTTTCCTTGTTTGTGTCTGTTTCCTGAACTATGTATGTTTTCTAAGTTGCTGATTGTCCTGTCTCTTTTCCTCTTCAAACTAGTTTCATGAAACAAACTCTTATGCTGTTCTCTAAAGCTATTTTTCAAAACAATTACGTCAGAAAACTCTTTTCAACTCAACTCCTTCTAAAAACTATGAGCATATCTCACTACTCCTAGTTTCTAAGTTCAACCCCCTTCATGTGAGCACTGCCTTGGGGACCATTTGAGTACCCATTGAACTCTGACACACAAGGCTGGCATTTCACACTGCACCTACTCATTCCTGGCTGGGGTACCTGGGTGTGAGCACTGCCTGGGATCCTCTGAGGTCCTTAGGAACTCTGACACACCTGTGTTGGGAAAGGTCATGACATATGGCATTGTTGGATCTGGAGATTTGGGCCTATTGTTAGGCTCCCTATAGTGTAACTTCTTAATTTTCTTATTTACTTATGTAATTTGTGCAATGCTGGTCTGTAATAATTAATTGTAAAAATGATTCTGGGGTTGGATAGTGAAATGGGTGGGGTTATGCATGCTTAGTATAGATATGGGTAGAAACCATGCTTGTAGGTTTATTTTTATATGTGCAATAGCCACCATGCTTAGGAATACCTGTCATTCATGCATTAGATACCCTGATGTTTAGGTTTATTTATTTCAGCATCCCCATCGTACTCATATCCACTTAGAAATCATGTTCCTAGTCAAGCAACAATAGAAATGGTTGTTATAATGTTACCGCCTCTGCATCTTCACAATTGCTTCATCTAGAAATCATGTTTAGGCTAAATAATAACATTAACTATCAAAGCTCGCATTTAGAAGTCATGTCCCATAAAATGTTACTTTCAGCATGTTATCTATGCCAAAATCATGTGTTAAAAAAACATACTGTTATGAACACTTAGAAATCCTGTATTAGGTTTCAGTAACTTAACAAGGAATTACATCTCTGTATGTTCTGCTTTCATTAAAGGGAATGTGCTAATGAATCTCGCTAAAAAGAATAGACTCTAATATTGAACACGCTCATGCATCTAGAACATCATGCATAGGTTTGCATCATTCTACAACCTGCCTGCATTTACATATCATGTTTTCAAGACCTGCATCCATACTTGTTTAAACTCTTAGCATCATAATAATAAAACAGACTCACCCTGTCTAACTATTATTTTCTGAAACCAGGCAATATAACTGGAGCAGTTCATACGCCTAGGCAAACCTTAGGTATTAACACTTGTTAAAACTGGAAAACTATTCCTCTTTTGTGTACTGTCTGGCTAATTACAGATAAGAAATCAATAGTTTGAAACTGGAAAAAGTCCTTTCTCTGAAACTCTGTAATGAACCTGCCTCGCTACTGCATTCTCGCCTAGACATCATGTTTAGGTTCTGGAGTTAAAGACTTTACTCGTGTTTTAGTCGTGCTATTTATGTGTATAACTTGTGGAGGAATATCTGAGCTTCATATCTGCCTCTATGTGCTTCCCTGTATTTGCAGTCTTAATTTATTTGTTTGTCGTTTAGAATTTTGTCCTTTAAACCGAAGGGTTCAACCTAGTACCTACCCTTTAGGAATATTAGTCCCTAACTTCCTCCAAGACTGATAGGATGGGACGGGTAATAGCACGCAATAAGTTTCGTGACCAACACGCATTTTAAATACCTTCGTGTGGTGGGAAAGGGTAGAATATGGATGTGATGACCGATGCATTATTACCACGTGTAGCTCTGCCTATCGGGTATTGCATTGATGTGATTCGTATTACTTTAAACCTAGGACATCTCTTCTCAAATATTTACTTTTGATTTCTTTCAACTTTTAATAAATTTCGATACTTGTTTGAAATCCCCTCTTATATGAGCCTTACTTGTTACTTGCTTATTGTCCGAATTCACGAAAACCATTTGGCCGGGAACCACAGTTATGGATCCTGAGGGGTGCCTAATACCTTCCCTTGGGATAACTTCAAGCCCTTACCCAATCTCTGGTAATGGAAACTAGTCTTACGAGTTAACTAATCTAGGTGCCCTAACGCACCATAAAAATTGTTAGGTGGCGACTCTTCCTTTTAACCTTCAAAGGAGTTGTCTAAAATATCATAAACCCGATCTCTCCGCTTTAATAGGGGAAAAAGGGGGCGCGACACCCGGCCGAGGCAACTTCACTTCCATGGGTTCGGTTTTCGGAGATGTTCCTAAGAGAGTTTGTACCCCAGTCTCTTCAAGATGCCTGGCGCGCAGAGTTTGAGAAGTTGCCACAAGGCACTATGTCAGTACTAGAGTATGCCATTAGATTCAGTGATTTGGCCAGGCATGCACCTGCTTTGGTCGCTATAGTTAGAGAGTGTGTCCGTAGATTCATTAAGGGGCTCAGGCATGATATTTGGTTCAGCATGACTTGGAAGTTGGAGTCAGATGTTTTGTTTCAGCAGGTGGTAGGGATAGCTCTTCGATTGGAGGGCATGTGGGACCAAGAGAGAGAGAGAGGACAGGCGGGGCTAGAGAGAGAGGGCGGACGAGGTCAAGAGAGAGAGGACAGGGAGGCTAGGAGGTCTCGCAGACAGGAGAGATCTACCGGTCCTTATTTTGGAGGCAAGGTACGACATGCTAGAGGTTTTGTGGGTCAGCCAGTTCAGTTTGCACTTCAGGATTCACACGGTGTATCAGGTACTCATGGGTCTTAGAGAACCCGTACCGCAGAGTTTCTAAAGCCACAACAACAAAGAGGTTTCTTCGAGTGTGTAGATACCAGCCATATGGTTAGATATTGTCCAGACTCCGGACACATGTGTCACAACGTGATATTCAAGCGAGTAGAGGGCGCCCAAGAGAGGGAAGCCCGACCCGTTGATGTGTTTCATTTAATATAGTGGAGGCCGCTGCATCAGATTATGCCGTATAGATATGCTTTCGGTTTGCTATAGAGTATCACCATTCATATTTTGATTCGGTTCTACTTATCGGGGCAAGTTCCCCAATTTGTTGCCCCATATATGGGTTTGTTCATGATTTAGTATTCTGCTTATGTGTTTACCATGTTGGGCGATTCTATGAGTGGTAGCCCGTGTCTATCGTTGTTTTTATTAATTACGAGATTAGAAGTGAATTCCTGTTGTCTATTACGATAGGTTTTGATGCGATTTCTAAATTATTTGGTTACGAGTTGTGATTAGATGCTCTACCAGGGTGAGAGTTCAATAAGTGTTGTGATTTTATTGGCAAAATTGAGTTAGTGAAAGGTTTCAATTGGTATGATATTCGGCTTGTGATTCAGAGTTGAGGGTGAGACCCTCACAATTTTATGTGATTTGATATGTTTTAGCCAGGTTGCGTGCTGCGATGGAAGTTATATCAGGATGAGATCCTTGTGATTTGTTCATATACTTTGATTTTTCCTTGTAAATTGATTCGTATGATGGTACTGATAGAGAGTTTTGCTTGTTGGTCTTGTTTGATATTTTCCATATGTGTTTCTCCTAACGTATTCAGTCATTTTCATCCTGTGCTTTTTTTAGTTTTGCTTACGGGGGGTGTGTGCCCGGTGGCGTTAAATATGACTTGTTAATCTGGGTGTATATTTATAAGGTCTTCGTGTTTCCTGCATCATTGTCAGCGTTGTGGAAGTTTGAAACAGGGTTCTAACGGATATGAGGTAAATTGTCGGTGCTGGATTTGATTAGGGGCAACTATTGTGATCAGAACCATTATTATGGGACTATGCGTGATGTGTTATGTTGTGTGGTTGTACTTTATGGGTGTAGCCATAAGTGGTTGTAGCTGGTTGAGGCTGCAACCGAGTGTGGATTTAGTATCAGATATTTTGGAGATGAACGGAAGGTGAGAATTTTGACTCTAAGGCTTATTGGTGTTGGTGGAAGGGATAAATTACAATTTAGATGGTGTCGTCATGCTTATATGGATGGGGTTGACACGGGGTCACCCGCGGGTGTATGTTGGATGTGTGCATTTAGTGATTTGATGACTTTGAGGCGATTCTTGGCACGTTCGAGGACGAACGTTTGTTTAAAAGAGGGAGGATGTAACAACCCGGTCGTTTTGAGAATTTAAGTCCTTTTCGGTGGCATAAGGTCTTGAGAAGCTTCGTATTATGTGTATTGACTTGTGCGTGTGGTCGAGTTTAGTCACCGGATGATTCAGAGTCAAATCGAAAAAATGATTCCAGTTTTGAAAGCTTAAGCAGTAAGAGTTGACCGAAAATTGCTTTTGTGTAAACGGCTTCGTAATGGGTTTTTTGATAACTTCAATAGCTTTGTATGGTGATTTTGGACTTAGGCGTGCATCCACATTTGGATATGGAGGTCTGTAGGGTAATTTAAAGCATTTTGGCGAAAGTTGGAAAAGTTGAAGTTTGGAAGGTTGAGAGGTTTGACCAAGAGTTGACCCTGATTATATCGGGTTCCGAATGCGATTTCGAGAGTTGGTACAGCTATGTTGTGTCATTTGGGACTTGCCTGCAAACTTTGACGTCATTCCAGGTTGATTTGACAAGTTTCGGCGCGAGTTTTAGAAGTCTGAAGATTTTTAAAGTTCATAAGTTCGATTCATGGTGCGATTTGTAGTTTCGATGTTGTTGATTTGAGACCTAGAGCGAGTCCGTGTTACGTTATAGAACTTTTTAGTGTGTTTAGACAGGGTCCCGGGGGCCTCAGGTGTGTTTCGGATGGGCTGCAGGCCATTTCCTTTAATTTTTGGACTGTTGTTTTCAGTCATCTAGTTTCCTTCTTCGCAATCGCTTCCTTGTATCCGTGTTCACCTAGTGTTATTGTGGAGGATGAAATATTTCCTCTTCGCGTTTGCAGTCCTTTGCTCGCGTTCGCCAAGTTCTGCCCTCCTCTCTTCGCATTTGCATTCTTCCACTCGCGTTTGCGAAGGTGTTCCATTCCATTTTTCGCGTTCACTTACCTCTTCACACGTTCGTGTAGACCAGTCTCTGGGCCATCACATTTTCCTCTTCGCGTTCGCGAGCGACACGTCGCGTTCGCGAAGCACATCTTGGCAGCCCTCATTTTTCTTCTTCGTGAGCGCGATCATTCTTCCTCGTACACGATGCTTTGACGCCTAGGCAGAATATAAAGTCCTCTATTCCGAGGTTAGCCATTTTCACCAATTTTGGAGTTCTAGAGCTCGGTTTGAGCCATTCTTTGTGGGTTTTTCAAGCAAATCGATTGGCTAAGTATTCTTCACCTAGATTTTAATATATTCCATGATTTTATCTTTATTTTTATCATTTAATTAGTGTTTTTGAGTGTGGAAAATGGGGATTTTTGAAGAAAACTTTCAAATGAAAAATGATGGTATAAGAAATTGATAATTTTAATAGGGTTGAACTCGTATCGGAATGGGTGTTTGGATTTTGTGAAATTCGTCGGATTACGAGGTGCGGGACGGGGGTTGACTTATGGATTGATTTTTGGATTTCAATAAACATTGAGACTTTATGATCCAGAAAAGTTTCTTATGAGTTTATTTGTGTTTTGAAGTTATTTTGGCTAGATTTGAGCCGTCCGTAGGTCTTTTCACCCGAGAAGTTTATTTTAGAGAATCAGTCTGTGCTCTTTGAGGTAAGTATCTTGCCTAACTTCGTGTGCGTGAACTACCCCTTAGGATTTGAGTCTTTTATGCTAATTGTTGTCCGTGTACGCGAGGTGACGAGTACATGCTCGGGCTTATTTGTGGAAAGTTGGTCTTTTAGGGTTCTTGTGTCCTTGTATTCACTTAGTATGAAGTTGTTTTTGTTATGATTGAGTTTCTAGTTACTAGTTTCACATCTACCTGCTTTATTTGGAATTAATTGCTTCATGTTCCACTTTTATTGCTTATTTGATTCTTGTGTGCCTTGACTGAAATTGTTACCTCTTCTATTTCCATGCTATCCCTCCCCCTAGTTGTTTCTCCTTAATTGAAAGTAAAATTATCACTTATATAATTGTTCATTCTTAATTGAGGTTGTGGTTATCGTCCCACTTCCTATCCTTAATTTAACTTTTAGTATTTCTTTTGTAATTGCTCATCCTCAAAAGAAGTTTAGTTATCCTTTATCATAGTCGACTTATCCTTAATTGGAATTTTTGACTCTTGCTATCTCCCTTGTTGTTGAACTGCACTTTGTGGAACCGTTTTTACATATTATTTTCTTCCTTGTTGAGTTGTTTATTATTACGGCTAGTATTCTCTATTGTAGTTATTCCTTATGAACTAGCTCTACCTTTTCTTTGTAATCGAAAGTTCTTGAGTTGATTTACTTGCCGTACTCATGTAATATTGTCATTGTTGTTGTTGTACTTGTTATTGTGATGCACGAGGTTTCTGCCGTGCGGTTGTTGTTGTGATGCACAAGGTTTCTACCGTGCTATTGTTACTATTGATATTTTGCATATGTGACGTGACAAGGCGGGATATATATATA
>ML274002.1:0-54522 GCA_005239495.1 Nicotiana undulata | reverse complement strand
ACTAGAATCTAGGTCTAAAAACATGAAATCAAAGTAGAAATTACGGGTTTTGGGTAGAATTAGGTCTTTGGGAATTTTGAGTAGTTCAACCTCAATTCGGGGTCGAATTTCAAAACAAACTATATATTCTAACTCGTGGGAGTATGGGTGATTGGGTGTTGGACCGAGCCTCGTGTTTGGACCAAGCGGGCCCAGGGTCGAATTTTGGAAATTTTGGAAGAATGATAGGAATTGTGTGTTTAGGCTATGGGATGGTGTTTTTGAGTTATTATTGATATACTTAAGTTAATTGTGCCTAGATATTGTTGTTCCGGAGTTGAATTCAAAAGGAAAGGCGGTGTTAGAGGGTTGATTGCTATAGTTTGGACCCGAGGTAAGTGTCTTGCCTAATTTTGGTGAGGGAATAGGTATTGTATGTTATGTGCTAAGTGTTTATCATATTCAATGCATAAGTAAGGTGACGAGTATCTATGCATTGTGTGTCAATGCATTCCCGTGAGTATATTTTTGATAAAAATCTTATTATTACTTCAATGATTCGTTATATTACGTACTTGTCTCTACTTGGAAGTCGTTATTGTTGAAAATCTTGGTTGATGAACCTATGATGTATTGGTTTGATTGAAAATCTAGCTGTTAAGTATATGTTTGAATTGATTGGTTATAGCTGAGACTCTTGTCGGGCAATTTTTGTGATATTGATTTATGTTTTCCCCTTGCCGGGTGATATTGAACCGTATTTCCACTATGATGTATTCCTTACCATTATATATGTCATTGTTTAGTGAGGAAGAGTGTAAAGTACGAAGGGTGATGCCGGGCCATGATATTTGATCACATTGCATAGTGAGGAAGAGAGTAAAAGCACGAAGGGTGATGTCGTGCCATGATTTATATTGCCTCACATTATACATTGCATTGTGAGGAAGAGAGTAAAAGCACGAAGGGTGATGTCGTGCCATGATTTATATTATACATTGCATTGTGAGGAAGAGAGTAAAAGCACGAAGGGTGATTCCGTTCCATGATTCATATTATCTTATATCATACATCGCATTGTGAGGAAGAGAGTAAAAGCACGAAGGGTGATGACGTGCCATTACATACATTGCTCGCATTTATACTTGTTACGTTAGCATTCTTGTTAATTTGCTCTCTTGCTTTCTCCTATGTGTTAATTAATCGTTCTTATTTCTCACTTGTTACCCCCATTAACTGCTCCCGTATCCCATGCTTATCTGGTTATTTCTGCATTTGTCTGTGCTATATCTTGTAGAACTGTACAGGTAGATTATCGTTGTCAAGTCTAGCCTCGTCACTACTTCGGCCGAGGTTAGGCTCGGCACTTACTCAGTACATGGGGTCGGTTGTACTGATGCTACACTGCACTTCTTGATGTTGTGCAGATCCCGCACCCGGACCTAGTGGACAGCGTTGAGGGATTCACCTTCAGGGCACGTAGCCGGGAAGCCTTTATGTGGAAACTTGATAAAGAGTTAAATTTATAATAATTAATTGATTAAAGTTGACTTTGGTCAACATTTTTGGTAAACGGACCCGGACTCGTGATTTGACGGTCCCGGAGGGTCTGTAGGAAAATATGGGACTTGGGTGTATGCCCGGAATCGAATTCCGAGGTCCCAAGTCCGAGAAATAAATTTTTAAAGAAAACTGTTTTCTGAAAATAATAAAGGCTTTTGAAAATGAACTTTGATGTCAAAACTGCATTACCGGGCCCGTATTATTGGTTCCGGAGCCCGGAACAGGTTTAATATGGTTATTATGAGTTGTCTGTAAAATTTGGTAAGAAACGGACTTGGTTTGACGTGTTTCGAATAAAAAAAGGGAAATTTAGAAGTTTATGAAGTTTGAGAAAATTCTACAGATTTTGGAGATTAATTCATTGTTTTTGATGTCATTTTGGTGATTTAAATGCTTGAATAAGTCCGTAGGATGTCTTGGGAGTCGTGTGTATGTTTGATTTTGAGACGCAAGGGCTCGGGTGAGTTTCGGGTAGCTAACGGGGTGTGAAAAGAAGGAAAAATCTGGTGTTCTTGGCTTGTTTCTGATGTCTGGTGTAATACCTTTCGCGAACGCGGCCAAGGGCTCGCGAACGCGAAGGGTAAATAATGTGGCTTGGGTTTTGTTCTACGCGAATGCAGGGGTACGGCCACGAACGAGGAGCTATGGGGGGTACTTCTCTACGCTCTCGCGACGCCGCTCTCGCGAACGCGTAGTGTTATAGGGTGGGGTTTGGGGTCAGGTAGGTTTGTTCTTCGCGAACGCAGGTAGAGGCTCGCGAACGCGGAAGGTTAGGGAGTCAGACATACGCGAACATGGCCCTAGCTCCGCGAACGCATAAGTCCCAGCTGTCAACCCTTCGCGAACGCGGCTAGTGGCCCGCGAACGCGAAGGGTAAATCCCTCCGGTGAATTTAATAACCCAAAAAACAGAACTATTTCGGGATTTCTCCCATTTTTCACAACTCTTCTTCTTCCCCAACCCCCCCGCCCCCCTAGGCGAATTTTGAAGAACTTTTCCTCCATAGCTCCATAGGTAAGTATTCTTAACATCATTCCCTCTTACTTTCATCAACTAATCACTAGATTCTAGGCCTAAAAACATGGAATCAAAGTAGAAATTAGGGATGTTGGATAGAGTTAGGTTTTTGGGAATTTTGGGTGATTCAACCTCAATTTGGGATCGAATCTTAAAAAAAATTATATATTCTAACTTGTGAGGGTATGGGTGATCGGTTTTTGGTCCGAGCCTCGTGTTTGGACCAAGCTGGCCCGGGGTCAAATTTTGAAATTTTAGGAAGAATGCTTAGAAATTAGTAATTAGGCTATGGGTTTGATTTATTGAGCCATTATTAATGTGGGGTCGAATCTTAAAACAAATTATATATTCTAACTCATGAGGGTATGGGTGATCGGTTTTTGGTCCGAGCCTCGTGTTTGGACCAAGCGGGCCCGGGGTCAAATTTTGGATTTTTAGGAAGAATGCTTAGAAATTAGTAATTAGGCTATGGGTTTTTATTTATGGAGCAATTATTAACTTGGGTTGATTATGTCTAGATAATACCGTTCCGGAGTCGGATTCTAAAGGAAAGGATGTATTCGAGGCTTGACTTGCACTTTGGAGCCGAGGTAAGTGTTTGGCCTAACCTTAGCTTGAGGGATTAGGTATAGAGTCTCATTTGCTATGTGTAATTCATGTCCAACGTATAGGCAGGGTGACGAGTGCCTATATGTTGCGGTCAAGCATGCCCGTGAGTCAATTGTGATGAATCATACCGTATTCTTAATATTCTCCGTACTATGAGTAATTGGTGATTTAGAAGTGATACCTTGATGTTGTTTCATGACATGGGGAGTTTGTTTCAATTGAGGCTTTTACTGTTGAAATTGTATTTCGGATGCGAGGTTGGTTATAGTTGAGTCCCTTGCCGGGACGATAGAATTTTATTGAGTATTTCCATACACTTGAGACTTCTTATTGTTGATTTTCACATTACATTGTTGCCTTTATATTATTTACCACACGAGGATACTCGCCGTGCTTATTGTTTATTATTTATCACACGAGGGGACATGCCGTCTTGATCGTTTATTATTTATTGCACGAGGGGACATGCCGTGCTGATTGTTTGATATTTATCACACGAGGGGACATGTCGTGTTGATCGTTTATTGTTTATTGCACGAGGGGACATGCCGTGCTGATTGTTTATTATTTATCACACGAGGGGACATGCCGTCTTGATCGTTTATTATTTATTGCACGAGGGGACATGCCGTGCTGATTGTTTATTATTTATCACACGAGGGGACATGCCGTGTTGTTCATTGATTATTTATTGCACGAGGGGACATTCCGTGCCAAGTGATTGAGAGATTATGCACGAGGGGACATGTCGTGCCTTTTTTTTACTGCTTATTTACTTGTTTCGAGATGTTAATTCCTTTTTTACTCATACATTTCAGTTATTATTTAATTCTACTATGATAGTAATTGCTGCCCCTTTTACCCCCGGCATGTTCTCCCCGTATATGTCTTACTTGCTCATTTCCATCGATATTTTCCTGTTATTATATAGAATTGCACAGGTACATATATTGTTGTCGGTCCTAGCCTCGTCACTACTTCGCTAAGGTTAGGCTCGGCACTTACTCAGTACATGGGGTAGGTTGTACTGATGCTACACCTGCACTTCTTTATGTTGTGCAGACTACGCAGCTAGACCCGACAGCCACTGACGGTCGGAGCATTCCGTCAGTTCATATAGGAGACATCGAGGTAGACCCGCAGACGTTCGTGGGCCTTGGCGTCACCTTCTACCCTTCACTTTCAGCTCTGTCTTATCTTATAGTTCAAAGACAGTCATATGTACTTATTTTCAGACCTTTGTTTTAGAAATCTCGTAGACAGTTCGTGAGTATGTGACACTAGTTTCGGGATTTGTATATGGGTTTTATTTCGAAGTTGCTATATTATTTTTGGTAATTTGGTTACCTTCATATCGTTGACCATCGATGCCTAAGTTATCTTGTTCGTTTTAGTTGTTAATGAGTTTTATTTAGTTCAAACATTGTCTTTTCTAACGGGTTCAACGTTAGACGCAGTCATGACCTGAAAGTGGAATTTTGGGTCGTGACACCCCGGTCTCGTGAATCATCGCTAGAGGCTCGACTTGAACGTGAGTGTTCCTTCCGTCCTCCCCGTGATCGTTCTTCCCGTCCTTGATACATTTCTTTATACCATCGATACCTTTCTTTATACCGTCTTGTTAATGAAAGTTCATCAGAAGGTGATGATGATGTTGTACAAAACACTCCTTGACTTTTATATACTTTGAATAGACAAATAGAACCGGTTTTGAACTAGTTGTAATAAGCTTTAACTTAGTTTTGTTAGTTTAATTTCTTAGTTCTATTGAACTTTAATTTGTTGGTTTTAATGTATTTTATGAATTGTGTTGTTGTTGTTGTGTTGTTGTTATTGTTGTTGTTGTGTTGTTGTTGTTGTGTTGTTGTTGTTGTTGTTGTTGTTGTTGTGTTGTTGTTGTTGTGGAGATTTTGTTATTTAAATTGTATTTTATGTATTGAATTATATTGTTATTTAGGAATTTTGGTGTAACGACCCGACCGGTCATTTTACGTTATCAGACCCCGTTCCCCTGTCTAAGTCTTCCCATAGCGACTTCTTTTGAATTGTGACTTGTGGGGACTGGTGGTTCAGGATTTGGAAGTGTTTTGAGCAATTTAGGAACACTTGGTTCCTTAAGGTTGGCCTATTTGGTCAAGTTTGATTTTGGTCAACTTTTTGAGCAAACGACCGAGTTCCGACAATATCAGTAGCTTCGTATGATGATTTATGACTTGTGCGTATGTTCGGAATGGGTTTTTGATAACCCGGGAGGGTTTCGGCACCCGATATGGAAATAAGAATTTTCTTAAATTTGAATTTTGGTTTGGAATGTGATTTTATGATATCGAGGTCCGAATGAAATTCCAAGACTGGGAACAGTTCCGTTATGTCATTTATGACTTGTCTGAAAAATTTGAAGTCATTCCGAGGAGTATAGGCAGGTTCGGCGCATTGAAATGGATTCTAGAACTCTAAGTTCAAAGTGTTGATTCAATTTAATTTTGGGGTAAAATTCTGAGTTTCATTGTTGTTTTTCACGTTCCGGAAGTTCGAGCGTGTCTGTATCATGAATACAAACTTGCTGGTTCATTTGGACGGGGTTCCGGGTGGCTCAGGTGAGTTTCGGACCCCTCGGAGCATAATGCTAAAAACCAGAATTTTCTGTATCTGGTTTCCTTCTTCGCTTTCGCGGGAGGGTGGCCGCGTTCGCGAAGAAGGAATTGGTCAGGGGCTACGGATGCTCTACGTGTTCCCGTTACTCATCCCGTTTTCGCGATGGGTTGGGCCCCCTGGACTTCACGTTCGCACCCCTCCATCCACGTTCGCGAAGGTCTAGCCCAGCTAGCCTCCGCGTTCGCGGGCCCTCCGTCGCGTTCGCATAGGGTCCAGCCAATTGGGCTGGCCCAGATACCGTTTATCTTCACGTTCGCACCCGTCCAGCCGCGTTCACGAAGGTCTAGCCCAGCTAGCCTCCGCGTTCGCGGGCCCTCCGTCGCGTTCGCATAGGGTCCAGCCAATTGGGCTGGCCCAGATACCGTTTATCTTCACGTTCGCACCCGTCCAGCCGCGTTCACGAAGGTCTAGCCCAGCTAGCCTTCGCGTTCGCGGGCTCTCTCTCGCGTTCGCATAGACGGGCCTCTTGAGGCCTGGGACATTGGCCTTCGTGGACGCGATGCCCCTGTCGCGTTCGCGATGAAGGGACATCTGAGCAGGGTAGTTTATATACGGGATTTAAGTTATTTCTTCCATTTCCATCTTCTTCCTTGTGTTATTTGAGAGCTTCCAAGAGGGCCTTCAACCTAGTACTTGAGGTAAGTAAATTCCCTATTTAACACTAGTTTCAAACATCAATTTCTAGTTAAATTCTCTACTAAATTATCAAAAATCATGAAATTGGGTAGTAATTTTAGGGGTCTTGGGGATTTTGTGATTTTCCGTTTAAGGCCATGAATTCAAGTAGAAATCACATATTAATGTTCCTTAGGCTATGGGTGAGTGATTCCTTCAAGAATTTTCGGAATTGGAGCGTGCGGGCCCGGGGTTGAAATTTAGAAATTCTTCAAGAATGTGAATTTTAGGATAAATGAGATGATCCCTTTTCTTTGATCATGAATTGATGTAATTATACTATATTTGGCTAGTTGCGAGCCCTCGAGAGTAGAGTTCGTAGTTCCGGGCGCATCGTTGATCCGAGGGGTAGATTCGACACAAGGTGAGTCTGCTTTCTAACCTTGTAAGAGGGAATTGTCCCCATAGGTGATGTATATGCTATGTATAATTTGTTTGGGGGCTACGTACGCACCAAGTGATGAGAGTCCGTACGTAGAGGCTATCATTGTTATGTCCGGGTAGTAAGGCCCACATCATGCCCTATATGCTTCCTTGAAATGCCTTATATGCTTTCCTTGAAATGCCTTATATGCTTCCTTGTAACGCCATATGTACTATGAGATCATGTTATGTACAATATTGTTTCTCTGAGGCTTTATGGAAATTGTTGAATTGAAAGGAATTGGTTATGGAAAGTAAGTTTTATATGTTATTGTGTGTGCATGTGACCGCTTCGCAATTTACATTCCGCGAGCGATGTGTGATTTCCCCCACTCTCATGGGAGCGGGCCGTACGCCACGGCGGATTGAAAGGTGCACTTTTGGGATGGGCCGATCGATCCTCGGCAGTGCACAGAGATGATATAATTGAGAATGCACTTTTGATACGGGTCGTTCGATCCTCGGCAGTGCATGGACGAAGTTGTACTATGTTATGATATGGTTACATTGAAAGACGCACTTATGGTTCGGGTCGTTCGATCCTCGGCAGTGCGCAAACATGACTATGGTAAGCATGCACTTTTGGGTCGATCCTCGACAGTGCATAGCTATTTTTCCTTATGACTCCGGCCGGTTGTCTTTTTCTTGTGTGCGCATGAGTATTTGGCACTGTTTCATGAATATTGACTTGTATTAGATATTTGGGGGAAAGAAAGTGGCCATTGTTATTGTTCCATCATTGTTCTTGGAATTTCTTTGCTTCATACATAATTGCTACTCACTCTCTTACATGTCTGCTGCTTTTATTTATCATTGTTATATCATGTTGTTGGACCTCAGTGAGTGTCAAGTCAACCTCTCGTCACTACTTCTTCGATATTAGACGGGATACTCACTGGGTACATATCTATTTAATATGTACTCATGCTGCACTTCTGTACTTAACTGTACAGGTTCTGAGGTTGGTGCATCTGGTTATCAGACCGGATCTAGATAGTGGTCGTAGCAGACTTGACTTCACAGTGAGTTGCTTCCTTTGGCGATCCCCAGCAGCACCATTTTGTTTCATTTACTTTTGTTTCCCGTCTATTCATGCAGACAACATGATTGTATATATTATTATCCTTTGTATAATCAGTTAGTATGCCCATGACACTCGTGACACTAGTTCCTGGATAACACGTAGTAGTATTTTTGGGATTTTGGGTTGTATATGTATGTGCTTGTGTTTTGGCTCGCGCTTCTTTATAGTGACTCTACCTACCTCTGAGTTATTATCTTTCGATATCATGATTTAACTTGTTAAATTCGGTAAATGGGTTAACAAATGAATCAAGTATAAAGAAACACTTAGTGAAGTTTATGTTGGCTTGCCTAACCCCGTCGTTGGGTGCCATCATCACCTGGATTAGGATTCTGGGTCGTGACATTTGGTATGCTGGCAGGTGGTGTAGCTGCCAAAACAAGCATTTTATGCCAAAATTATTACTCAGAAAAGCGACCAAAGTTGGTCGCTTACCTATTAAAAAACAATTTCTGGAAATTAGCGACCAATGTTGGTCTCTTATATCTAAACAAAAAATTAAAAAATTAAAAATTAGCGACCAAGGTTGGTCGCTAACGAACCTAGATTTTAATATAAGTGGCCAACTTTGGTCGCTTTCCTATTTAAAACTTTTTTTTGAAAATTAGCGACTATGGTTGGTCGCTTTTATATAAAAAAATTAAAAAAATTAAATAAAAATAAACGACCAAGGTTGGTCGCTTATGAACCAGGATTTTAACATTAGCAACCAACTTTGGTCGGTATTGTTACATATATAATTATTTGAAATAATATATATTTTAATTTACAGACCAACGTTGGTGACTAATTTTTAAATTATAATAATTAAAAAAATATCGTAATATAAATATACAGACCAACTTTGGTCGGTAAATTTATATTATTAAAATATTATACCGATCAAAGTTGGTCGGTATTTTGTTTACGCTGAACATTTGGTCCTTTTACCTTAGCGACCAAAGTTGGTCGCTAAGGTAAAAGTACCACCTATATAGCGACCAAGTGTGTTTGGACGCGTTTTGGTGGGTAATTTGAGATAAGCGACTAACGTTGGTCGCTATATGGGATCGTTTTTTACCGAATTTCTAGTAGTGTTTACAGAGAATATATTTTAAGAAAACCATTGTAAGAAATTTAATTAGAACTAAAAACCTTCCAAAAATAAAAGAAAACTTAAATGGCACATAGCTATTATATTTAAATTTGCCAGCTACTTTCTTTCCTTCTTTACAAGAAGGAAACTCCCAGGCACTATAATCGAAATGTTCAACACATGCCGGTGTGTCTTGTACTTCTAAAAATTCTCACAACCTTTGCGACATCAACAATAGTGAAGGAAATATAAAAGCAAGAAGTATCCAAGGTAAGCCCAAATACAACAACAAATCCATAAAAAGCGAAAGAGGAAAACTCAAACAGTAGCGACGAAGGACAAAGAAGAGTAGTACCATGAGAAGATTGAGCATTTTCAGCAACACTAGGTATCCTTGATGTTTGTGGTACTCGTTCATGTCCACTATTGTCATAGAGATCAAATAAATATTAACATGTTAGATAATAATACTTTTATATGATTAAAATTTTATTAAAAATGTCTATAATACTTTTATATGATTAGAGTTTCATTAAAAATGTCTATAGCATATGAAATGGAGTTACCTGTTCACCTGAGGTGCCATTGCTACTTTGAGGCATAGATGCATCAGGAGCATATTTGCGCATGATTTGTCTCATTTGGAGTAATTTTGATTGCATCATCTCCTGATTTTGTTTTATCATATTCATTTCTTCATTTTGTTTCTCCTTTATCTTGATTATATTCTATTCTAACCTTTGTATAACCTCATTAGAAGAATCATTTGCAATAGAATTTCCTAAGGAAAACCTACTACCCCATAGAACAGAAGGAGTTGGACCAAGTCCTAAACCACGAACATATCCACTTTTTTCATTTCCCAACACCCGAGAATACACATCGCCTTCCCAAGCAACACTACGAGGAGGTTGCACAGTAGATCTCTCACTATTGCTCATCCTTTCATCTATCATTTCCTGACCATAGAATACACATTAAATCAATTTTGGAATTCACGAGAAGGAAAAAATGCACATTGTTTTACAGAGTCATCCAACCAACAAAATAAAAGAAAGAATAAATCATACGATTGTCTTGACAGTATCATCATCCAGTGGCCTACCATCCTTACAATTTTTATGATTTAATAAGAAAGTTTTTGCTCGTGTAGGCTCAATCCCATTTACAGCCTAATACAATAAAAATGATATCAGATATGCGTGACAAAAAAAGGTTTAAAATATTATAGTTTGTAATTTTCACAAGTTTAACAACAAGAACAACAATTTCTTATTTTACAACAACAACAACAAACTCATTCATCAAGGTAGCAATGCTTTTGGATTCTCCTGTGTGAGGCATCGTTTGCTCTACCCTATTGTTTCTATTTTCTTGGTACGTCTCTGTCAATTGAAATATGAAAACTATATCTTATAAATCATAAATAAAAATGAGTATAACTAAATTAAAAACTCTATGAAAATGAGCAGATTATGAGAATTTTCAAGGTTCATATCTTAGATTTATCATAAAGCCAATAAGAGACAAAACCACTTCATTGATCCTTCGGTATGCGACTTGGTCTATTTTTAGTAATGCGTCTTTAGTCTTATATTTTGGCGTATACTCACCCTTTAACTCGCACATGTAATCTTTCCATTTCATTCCTAGTGACTTTAAGACCCACGCTTCTTCACGTTTTGGGATAGAGAACTTCTTCTGAAAAAATAAAAGCCAACATTTAGAAGATAACATCATGTACAAATAGCATGTTCATAAAATAATAATAATACCAACAACAACAACAACAATAAAAACAACCACAATCATCTACATATAGAGGTGTTAGCTCTGGAGTTCTGACAATAATTCCTAAAAAGCAAACTTTCAACCCTCTTTCCCAATAGCTTAGTTATGATTATTAAACGGCACATCAACTGTCTTCCTCGGCGGAAGTTTACAAATATCTTTTAGGGAAGTAGGCTGTGGTGGCTTCAAGAATTCTAACTCCAAATACTTTAACATTACTCTGTTGAAACAGACTACCAAAGCATGAGTATTACTATAAATATCACAACAATGTCAAGGAATTACTATAAAGTGCTCATATTGGAACTGAAGTTAAGGCGTCGTAGGAAATCAGACACAACTAACAGTGCTTTTAACTAATAGAGCTCTTTACTAACAGAAGGTTCACCAAGGCCAAAGTAGTCCATTGAAGCATTACCAAATATTTTAGTTAAGAAGAAACTCATCTAAATTCACAAATACTAGAAGATGAAAGCTATCATCTAATGTTATACATAATCAGATTGCAATACTATAGAAGCATTACCGGAATCTTCATCATGTTGAATCTCAATGCCACCATCAGAACTATTCAACTCATTAGATTGACCATCACGTGCTTGGGCGTCAGAGTAGTTCTGACTATCCATCAACTTCTCAATATATGGCTGGGCCCATCCATCAAGTGCTCAATATAAGTCTCACATCTTCATCTTCATCTTGTTCAAATACTAGTCGGTTGCGACCTCAAGTTTGCATACTTCTTTTTTCAAAATAAAGAAACTATCTAGCTGCATTAAGTTATACAAGTACCGGATTAACTCCAACCAATCAATAGGCCACATGCAAAATATGAGGAATCATCATCCTCATCTCAATTTGTGCATATAAACAAAGCCTTGCACAAAGATAGTTCAAGATATAAAAGGAATTGATACACCAGCAAAAACTATTGTCCAATTATAATAGCACCTTACAATATTGCAGTACAAGGGCTACAATCAACAAAATATAACTAAAAGAAAGCACAAAGAATTCACTCAATTCAACCAAAAATCAACAAATACAAACATAGAAAATCCATAGATGACTAACATGCATCTTCTATAAAATGGCTCAAATTGAAAGTAAAAAGTACATTTATTCAAATTTCTACATTAAAAAAATCCCTAGAAGTTCTTAAATAACACTTGCAAAAAATATACTCTATAAGTTCTTCCTATCTTATTCAGAATCACATTCACTTTCAATGTCATTTTTTCTCTCAACATTAGCTTCACCATTATTTAGAGAAGCTTGAGAATGTACGTTTGTATTAATTACTATCCCATCGACACCACTTCTTACCCAATCGTTATACTCATCCTTTGGAACACGAGCATTTTCTATGAGAGCCAAGTCAGTGGCATCACTCTGTATTGATGACTCAAACTGTAAACTATTTTCCTCTCCCATATTAAAAGTATCTTGAGGTTTAATTAACCTAGGGACAAACCATTCATGATCTTGAGGATCTTGTAGAAATATTACTTGTTGAGCTTGTTCTGCAAAAATAAAGGGCTCATACGATCGCCAGAGTCTGTTAGGCGTGAGAAATTCACAAGTGTGAAATCCAAGTCATCTTCCTTAAATCCTCTACCTTTGGTTACATCAACTCAATCACACTAAAATAAGAAAACCTTAAATTCTTCATAGTAGTTTGACTCCACAATATCATTCATTCTGCCATAAAATGTGATATTAGCAGACATTGGAGCATTGTCACTTGTACTTGCATAACTTTCAGTGTTTGAAACGACCATAAAACCAGTATTTTGTGTCACCTTAAATTCTTCACTTTGCTTCATTCGAAACCAGTACCCATTATTTATATCGGACGCATTAAATATTTTCGCAATGTAACTCAGCCCTTGTGCAAGGATTTTAACATCCTTTAAGATGTTAGATGTGGATTCTAACTCCTTTACCTAACCAGAGAAAAGATACAACTATAAATGTGGATATATGTACCAGGATAATAATTTAACATTAACTAATGATTTAGTCCTACTACTTACTTTCTCCTTGAACCACTCGTGAAATGCATAAAAAATCCCCACAATCAAGTTGGTGTTGTGTCAGATGATGCTTACAGTGTGTCACGACCCAAATTCCTATTCAGGTCGTGATGGCGCCCAACACCGGAGTCAGGCAAGCCAACACCAGTTTCTAACGAAATTTCTTAAATTAAATGAGATGTTCAATACTTACCCAGTTTTAATTTAAGAAGTCCTTTAATAAAAGTGGGGAAGTGAAGCAATTTGATTTAAAGTAACTCAAAAATTATTGGCCAGCATAAGCAGAATAGCAAAATACTAGCGAATCAACTACGTGTGCCAAGACCTAGTGTCACAAGTCCACATGCGACTAGTGGAATATACAAATAGACAAAATAAATGTACAACTGTCTGAAAGGGGTATACAGAAATATCCCAAAATTAATAGAAACTCCATAGTGCTGCTGAGGAACACCAGGCAGAGCAGCTCACCGTGTAGTCTAGTCCAAGTAACACTCTCAGGAACGCTGTAACGACCTGGCCGGTCGTTTTGAGATTTAGCACACCGATCCCCTGATAACTATTTCTTCCATGTCTTATTATGCTAATGGAACGAGTCGGAGAGTTGAGTGATGAAAATTGGAGTATTTTTCGGACATATAGTCCTTTAAGGTGAGCTTTAACCTTAGAAATTAGACCGTAGCGGGAGCTGTGTGAAGACAGATCTGAAATGGAAATCCGTAGACTCCGTTAGCTCCCTTGAGTTATTTCAGGGTTGGGAGCATGTTCAGAATGTGTTTTCGAGGCTAGACGTAGATTTAGGCTTGAATTGGTGAAAGTTAGAATTTCGACGATTTTGGCCGATAGGTGAGATTTTGATATCGGACTCGGAATGGAATTCCAAAAGCGACAGCAGGTCTTGAATGTCATTTATGACTTGTGTGCAAAATCTGAGGCCATTCGGATGAGAGTAGACGTGGTTCGGCGTCGAGGGTGAATTCTTGAAAAATTCCTAAGTTCCTAGGCTTGAATATATGCATTTTTGGATATTTTGATGTTATGGGACGTGTTTTTAAGGCTCGACTAAGTTTGAATTAGGTATTGGGGTCAGTTGGTGGTTTTGGTTGAGGTCCCGGGGGGCCTCGGGGTTGTTTTAGATGCTTGACGGAAGAGTTTTGGACTTGGTAAATTGCTGGACCAGGCTCCTTCTGGTGTTTTCGCACCTGCGAAGGATTTCCCGCAGGTGCGATCACGTAGGTGCGATATAGAGGTCGCAGCTGCGAAGTTGGTTAGGTTGGGCAGTGTCCGCAGGTGCGACATGGGTCCCGCAGGTGCGACCCCAGGAGATTTAATGAAATTACGCACCTGCAATGCCTTTTCCGCAGGTGCGGTGAAAGGGACCACAGGCGCGGAAATCCCTATTCTTATTCCAAAATTCCGAGGGTTATGTTATTTCACCATTTTTGAATTTGGGGAGCTCGGGAGAGGCGATCTTTGAGGGATTTTTCACCTGGGTGTTCAAGGTAAGTGACTTCTAAACACCATAGGTTAATTTTCATGTTCCAAATCGTAAATTCCACCCTTAAATTCGAGATTTTGAGTTGAAATTGCGGAAAATTGGAAGAAACTTCCTAGACCAATTTTTGGGGTTTTGATTGGGTATTCGACCTCCGATTTGAGGGATTTTCATATGGTGAGACTCGTGAGTGAATAAAGGTTCAGAAAATATAAATTTTTCCCGAATCCGAGACGTGGGCCTGAGGGGAGTTTTGGTCAAAATTTCTAATTACGCGTTTTAATTCTGAAATTATTAGTTATCTTGATTTCTTGAATTTATATTTACATTATACCATCGAATTGAATAGATTTGGGCCACCCGGAGTTGGATACTCTTGGCAAGAGCGTGATTATTGATTGGTTTGCATAGTCGAGGTAAGTGGCTTGCCTAACTCTGTGTTGGGGAATTTTCCTTAGATATTTTGACTGGTTTTTAATATAAAAACCCCGTGTACGTGAGGTGACGAGCGCGTGCATGGGACATTTTCACGGAAATTCCATTGTTCTTCCTATAACATGCCTCAATTTCAATTCTATTATTACTGTCATTGATTGAGCTGAATAACAATTTAATATTTTATCATAACAACCGATGTTACTTGATTTTTCCCCTCGTTACTGCTGTTTGAAAACGGTTTGAGTACTTTACCCCGTATTTACTAATGATTTTTCCTGAACTTTGAAACTTCGCTTTATCCGATATATATATATATATATATATATATATATATATATATATATATATATATTCTTGCATTGCATATTTAAATTAGGACTAAGGACCGTGATCCGGGAGCTTTCCCCCTGTACTGTATGGCATATTTAAATTAGGACTACGGATCGAGATCCGGGAGTTTTTCCCCTGTACTGCATGGCATATTTAAATTTGGACTACGGATCGAGATCCGGGAGCTTTCCCCCTGTACTGCATAGCATATTTAAATTGGGACTACGGGCCGAGACCCGAGAGCTTTCCCCCTGTATTGCATTGCACGATTATCACTTGAATTATATGTTGTGCTGAACTGAGATTTATTACTCTTTTCTTCTGGTCTTTACTTTGAATTGCTATTAATCATTACTGTTTACTTAACTGTTAACTATATCTGTCTTATTTCTGAATTGCAAACTCAGTAGAGCCTCAACCTGACCTCGTCACTACTTGACTGGGGTTAGGCTTGGCACTTACTGGGTACCGAATGTGGAGTACTCAATCCTTCTGCGCATGTTTTCCCCATGTGCATATCCAGGTACTAGCACCAGTGTCGGAGTCACGAGCCCCGCACACATTTGGAGACCGTGAGGTATTTCTGCCGCGTCCATAGAACCTTTCGAGTCCCCTTCCTTATCCTTATGTAGACATAGTATTTAGACAGAACTACTCTCAGTTTTCAATGTATTGAGCTGTAGTGTTAACCTTGTGACAGTTGTGATAGTCCGGATTTTGGGAAGAGATAACAGTAAATGCCGAGCGGCTTAAGCTTTATGATATTTACTTTATCCGAATGGTTTTATTCTTGTTTTCGATTTATTTCTCCGTATATTTTAGGCTTACCTAGTCGTAGCGACTAGGTGCCGTCACGAGACCCTGTGGAGGGAAATTTGGGTCGTGACAAACGCGCTCCGTTATGATAACCAGATACCCCAGCCTCATGACCTGTACAATTAAGTACAGAAGCGTAGCATGAGTACATATAAAAAAATATGTACCCAGTGAGTATCCTGTCTAAACTCAAAATAGTAGTGACAAGAGGTAGACGTGATACTTACTAGGGTCAATAACCAATAACATGGATAAGTAAGGCTAAACAAAAAAGTAGTCATGAAAATCGCAAGGCCTGAAGTATCAATTATATAAAACTGCAATTTATTCTCATGAATCAAACAATAATTGCCACAAAAGTCTCAAGTTCCCCTTACACGTGGGAAAATTTATTTAAAAATAGCAAGAATCTCAGTCAAATACATAGCACATAATATGCAGAAGCGTACCGCCTAAGCGACGCAAAAATAAATGTGCATTGCTGAGGGTCGAGCGGCACGGACCATGGATGCATCCATTACCCCGCTCGCGTATCGATCATGTGACGCGGTTGAAATAAATATATAGCTACCCCGCTCGCGAATCATACATACGACACGGGTGCTCGTAGACATACACAAAATTTGTCAGGAAATTCAGGAATTTATCATGGATTATTCTTAAATTCAGAAATTTAAGCACTTAAACTTACACATGGCTTTTGAAATTCTCATGTAAATTTCAAGGATAATAAGCAACCAGGAACACATGTAAAGATACAGGTAAGGCACATAAAGGCATGCTTGTGAAATCCTAAATTCAACCCGACAAAACAGTGCAGTAGCTACGCACGGACTCTCGTCCTTTTGCGCGTACGTAGCCCCCGCAAACAAAGACAAATCAATCGTTTACATTTACCTATGGGGATGATTCCCTCTTACAAGATTGGAAAGGAGACTTACCTCGCGTACAATCAACTTCACGGTCAAGAACGCGCCCGAAACTTCAAACTTTACACTCGAGGACTTGAAACTAGTCAAATGGTATATAAATGTGTCAATGCATGCTCAAAGTATGGAAATTCTCCTACTTATTTAGTAAATTCACTATTCTTGAAGAAATCCCAAAATACACCCCGGGCCCGCACACTCGGATTCCAGAAATGTTTGAAGATAACACTCACCCATAGCCTAAGGATCAATAATATATAATTTTTGTATGATTTCATGGTAGAAAAGTGGTGAAATTCCCTAAAGTTCATCAACCCTAGGTTTTCACTCTAACCCCTTTGATTTCCACTAATTAGATGTTAATTTACCTAAGTTTTGATGTAATAAACCAATATTTAAATGGAAATTACTTACCTCTTAGTAGCTAGGCCGAATATCCTCTTGAAAGCTCTCAAAATCGCCAATGGAGGAGAAGAAATGGTGAAAACAAAATGGTTATGTCCCGTATTAAATGAGCTCACTGCCTTCAGTGATCTCGCACCTGCGGCTCGAGGACAGCACCTGCGGTCCCGCACCAGCGACCAAATGGTCGCACCTGCAGAAATGGCCAAGGAGGCATATGGCCGCACCCGCGAAAGAAATCCCGCACCGGCGGGTCCGCACCTGCGGGAGAGGGTCCGCACCTGCGGTTTTGGGCCAACTCCCTTGGGGTCGCACCTGCGATGTCTTGACCGCAGGGGCGGTATCGCACCTGCGATCTCGGCAACCGCACCTGCTATCACACCAGATCTGGTGCACCAGCAGCTGAAGCTGCTGGTCTTACCCTCGCTTATTGTCCGGGAGGCACCTGGGCCCACCCGAGCCCCCGTGCAATTATACCAACCAATACTAAATCATATTGCGGACTCGCTCGAGCCTTCAGAACACCCAAAACAACGCTAGAACTCAAAATCACCCTCGAAAACCCCTAGGATCAAACTTAAGAATTTCTAAGTTTTTGAATTCGATTTCAATGCGTCGAACTGACCTATACCACTCGGAATGACAGCAAATTTTGCAAGCAAGTCATGAATGACATAGCGGAGCTATTCCCGGTCTCGAAATTCCAATCGGACCTCGATAACATAAAATCACGTTCCAAACCAAATTTTAAACTTAAGGAAACTTTATTTCGCTATTTGGCGTCGAAATGCTCCCGGGTCATCCAAAACCCATTTCGGACATACGTACATGTCCGAAATCATCATACGAAGCTACTGGAATTGCTGAAATTCGATTCCGAGGTCATTTAATCAAAATGTTGACCGAAGTCAAATTTGGCTTTAAAAGCCAACCTTAAGGAACCAAGTGTTCCTATACCATTATAAACACTTTCAAATCCCGAACCACCCGTCCCCGCAGTCACAATTCACGATAAGCCGCTACGGGAAGTCTTATTTAAGGGAACGAGGTCCGAATATGTAAAACGACCGGTTGGATCGTTACATTCTCCACCTCTTAAACAAACGTTCATCCTCGAACGGGTCTAGAGTCATACCTGAAGTGCTGAATAAGTGTGGGTATCTGCTCCGCATGTCCTCCTCAGACTCCCAAGTCTCCTCCTCGACCAGTTGGCCCCGCCACTAGACCTTTACAGCAGAAATCCTCTTAGACCTCAACTGGCGGTCCTGTCTATCAACAGTAGCAACTGGCTCCTCCTCGTAGCCCAACCTCTCATCCAACTGAATAGTACTGAAATCAACAACGTGAGAGTAATCGACGTGGTATCTCTGGAGCATGGATACGTGAAATACCGGATGGACTCCCGATAAGCTGGGAGGTAAGGCAAGCTCAAAAGCAACCTCACCAACTCGCCTCAATACCTCGAAAGGACCTATGAACCTCGGGATCAACTTGCCCTTCTTCCCGAATCTCATAGCACCCTTCATCGGCGAAAACTTCAGCAGAACCTTATCTCCCTCCATAAATGACACATCACGTGCCCTCTGATCCGCGTAGCTCTTCTGTCTAGACTGTGCTGTGCGGAGCCTCTCCTGAGTTAACTTCACCTTCTCTAAAGCATCTCTCACCAGGTCTATACCATATAACTTAGCCTCACCAGGATCAAACCACCCGATAGGAGAACGACATCGCCGACCATATAAAGCCCCAAATGGAGCCATCTCGATGCTGGACTGATAACTATTATTGTAAGAAAACTCGGCCAAAGGCAAGAACTGGCCCCACTGGCCTCCAAAGTCCACATGCTCTGAGCATGTCCTCCAATATCTGAACTGTACGCTCCGACTGACCATCAGTCTGTGGATGAAATGCTGTGTTGAGACCAACCTGAGTACCCATCTCTCTACGCAATGCTCTCCAGAAGTGCGAGGTGAACTGAGGACCTCGATCTGATATAATGGACACCGGTACACCGTGCAACCAGACTATCTCTCGTATGTAGATCTGGGCTAGCCTCTCGGAAGTATAAGTAGTAGCCACAGGAATGAAATGCTCCGATTTTGTCAACATATCCACAATAACCCAAACCGCGTCAACCTTCCGCAACGTCCGAGGCAACCCAACCACGAAGTCCATAGCAATGCGCTCCCACTTCCACTCAGGAATGGGCATCTGCTGAAGTAGGCCTCCTGGCCTCTGGTGCTCATATTTAACCTGTTGGCAATTAAGACACCTAGCCACATACTTCACAATGTCCATCTTCATCCGTCTCCACCAGAAATGCTGCTTCAAATCAAAATACATCTTCGCAGCACCAGGATGAACAGAATACCGCGAACTGTGTGCCTCCTCTAGAATCCTCTGCCTCAAGCCATCAACATTAGGAACACACAATCGACCCTGAAGTCTCAGAACACCATCCTCGCCAATAGTAACCTCCTTGTCACCACCCTGGACCACAATCTCCTGTAGTCCTGCCAAACATGGATCATCATACTGTCGAGCCTTGATCTCCCCCAATAATGAAGACTGAGCAACCACATAAGCTAGAACTCGACGAGGCTATGAAAGATCTAATCTCACCAAGAGATTGGCCAAGGACTGAATGTCCAAGGCTAGAGGTCTCTCCTCAGCTGCAATATAAGCCAAGCTACCCATACGCTCCGCCTTCCTACTCAAAGTATCTGCTACCACATTCGCCTTGCCCGGATGGTAAAAAATGGTGATGTCATAATCCTTTAGTACCTCAAGCCACCTGCGCTGTCTCAGATTAAGATCCCTCTGCTTGAACAAGTGTTGCAAGCTGCGGTGGTCTGTATACACCTCACAAGACACACCATATAAGTAATGCCTCCAAATCTTAAGAGCATGAACTATCGCCGCCAACTCCAAATCGTGCACAGGGTAGTTCTTCTCATGAACCTTCAGCTGGTGCGAAGTATAAGCAATAACTCTCCCTTCCTGCATCAACACACACCCTAAGCAACCGCGTGAAGCGTCGCAATACACCGTATAAATCCCCGAACCGGAAGGCAATACTAGAAATGGTGCCGAAGTCAATACAATCTTGAGCTTCTGAAAGCTCGCCTCACACTCGTCAGATCACCGAAATGGAGCATTCTTCTGAGTCAATCTAGTCAATGGGGCTGCAATGGATGAAAATCCTTCCACAAATCGTCGGTAGTATCCTGCTAGACCCAAGAAATCCCTTATCTCTGTCGCTGAAGTAGGACGTGGCCAACTCTGAACTGCCTCAATCATCTTAGGATCGACCTTGATACACTCTTCGGATACCATGTGTCCCAAGAATGCCACAGAATCTAACCAAAACTCACACTTGGAGAACTTAGCATATAGCTTCTGTTCTCGCAAGGTATGGAGCACAACTCTAAATTGCTGCTCGTGCTCTTCCAGGCTACGTGAGTAAATCAAAATTTCATCAATGAAGACGATGACGAAGGAATCAATATACGGCCTGAACACCCTGTTCATCAAGTCCATAAATGATGCCGGGGCATTAGTCAAGCCAAAGGACATCACCAAGAACTCATAATGGTCATATCTCGTACGTAAAGCAGTCTTCGGAACATCCAAAGCCCGAATCTTCAGCTGGTGATACCCCGATCTCAAATCAATTTTTGAAAATACCCCGGCACCCTATAACTGGTCAAACAAATCATCGATGCACGGCAATGGATACTTGTTCTTAATAGTTACCTTGTTAAACTGGTGGTAATCAATACACATCCGCATAGACCCATCTTTCTTCTTTACAAATAGAACTGGAGCACCCCACGGCGATACACTCGGCCTGATAAATCCCTTAGCCAACAACTCCTCAAGCTGCTCCTTCAACTCCTTCGGAGCCATACGGTCAGGGGGAGTAGAAATAGGTTGAGTGCCTGGAGGTACATCAACACAAAAATCGATATCTCGATCCGGAGGCATGCCCGGAAGGTCAGAAGGAAAGACATACGCAAACTCTCAAACAACTGGCACTGAATCAATCGTCGGAGACTCGGCGGTGGTGTCCCGCACATAAGCGAGATACGCCAAACAACCCTTCTCGACCATATGTCGAGCCTTCAGGAAGGAAATAACTTTACTGGCTGCACTAACTGAGGAACCTCTCCATTCCAGCCTAGGCAACTCGGACATGGACAAAGTAACCGTCTTGGCATGGCAATCCAAGATGGCATGATAAGGAGATAGCCAATCCATGCCCAGGATAATCTCAAAATTAACCATGTCGAGCAATAGAAGGTCCGCTCTAGTCTCGAACCCACAAAAGGTGATCACACAAGACCAATAGGCCCGATCTACCATTACAGAATCGCCCACAGAAATGGACACATATATAGGAGAAACCAAGGACTCGCAAGGAACATCTAGAAAACAAGCAAATAAGGCTGACACATATGAATAAGTAGATCCTGGATCAAATAGCATTGATGCCTCCCTACCACATACTGAGATAGTACCTGTGATCACGGCGTCTGAGGCCACTGCATCTGCTCGGGCCGGAATAGAATAGAATCGGGCTGGAGTACCTGAAGACTGACCTCCGCTGGACTGAATAGGAGCTAGCTGAGCTCCCCCTGACTGGCCTTCACCTCTCGGACGACCTCTACCAGCCTGTCCTCCATCTCTGGGTGGACGGGGCGCCGATGCTGAGTATGTGTGCTGGTAACTCTGCTGAACAGCCTTGCCCCGAAGTCTGGGACAAGTCCTCCTTATGTGCCCTGAATCCCCACACTCATAGCATCTCACTGGAGGCATAGCCTGCTACCCTGAAGAAGAAGAACCCTGAATAGCTGGGGAACAGTGAGAAACCTCTTGCATAGCACTGAAGTAGGGATTGGGAGAACCCTGATGAACTGAATACCCGCTGGAGAAACCCTGAATGGCTGGTGGGCGGTAAGAACTCTCCGGCATGGCACTAAAATAAGGCCTCACCGGAGCACCACGGGGAGGTGGTGGAGGAGCTGAATATGGAGGCCTGCTAGGCTAGCCTCTGCTGAACTAACCCCTGCCCTTGCCTAAGGCGCCTCGAAAATCTCCAGAAAATCTAACTCTCTTATCCGGCTGACCCTGCTCTCTGCCCCTCGATCGGTAACCCTCAATTCGGCGAGCTATCTCGACCACAAACTGATAAGGAGTACCCATCTCAACCTCTCGGGCCAAGTTGGCCCTAATACCTGAGTGCAACCCAGCTACGAATCTCCGCACTCTCTCGGCCCTTGTAGGAAGAATCATGAGGGCATGACGGGACAACTCTGAAAACCTGGCCTCGTAATCCGTCACTATCATCTGCCCCTGCTCTATCAGCTCAAACTGATACTGCAGCTATTCCCTCTCGGAGGGTGGAATATACCCATCCAGGAACAGCTGGGTGAACTGCTCCCATGAGAGAGGAAGGGAACCTGCTGGCCTACCCAGGATAAATGACTGCCACCATCTGCGGGCCCTGCCCTCTAGCTCAAAAGTAGTGAAATCAACTCCGTGGGACTCCAAAATCCTCATGTTGTGCAGTCTGTCCCTGCACCTATCAATAAAGTCCTGGGCATCCTCGCCCCTCTTACCTCCGAAGACAGGAGGGTGCAATCGAGTCCATCTATCAAGTAACTTCTGTGGATCGCCGTTCGCGGCTGGTCTAAGCTCAGGTGCTACTGCTGGCTGTGCTCCACCCGCGGGTAGAGTATCCGGAGTCTGGTATACTGTCGCTGCATGACCTGCGGCCTGGGTGGTAGGGGTATGAACTCCCCCTCCCACCTAAGATGTAGCAGGATCCGCTGGAAATAAACCAGCCTCGGTCATAGTATCCATGAACCGCATCATACGGCCCATGACCTCCTGTAAGCCTTGTGCAGTCTTAAAATCCATCGGATCTGGATCTGCTGGGGGCACCTCACCCTGCTCCTCGGGGATATGATCCTCTGGGGGTGCTAATGGAGTAACTCTGGGATGCCCCCGTCCCCTACCTCGGGCCGATGCCCTCGCCGGCCTCTGCCGAGGCCTCGGACTACGGGGGTAGCGGCATCTCCCGGGCCTAAAATATCAGCTGCGTGAGTCCTCACCATCTGTGCGAGAGTAGAAGAATGAGATTTAGTAAGACCATCGACTGCACGATAGAATAAGAATAAAGAGCGAATTTTCCCTCACACCCTGTAGCCTCCCGAAGATAAATACAGACGTCTCTGTATCGATCCGCAAGACTCTACTAGGTTTGCCTGTGACTTGTGAGACCTACGTAAACCTAGAGCTTTGATGCCATGTTTTCACGACCCAAATTCCTATTCAGGTCGTGATGGCGCCCAACACCGAAGTCAGGCAAGCCAACACCAGTTACTAACGAAATTTCTTAAATTAAATGAAATGTTCAATACTTACCTAGTTTTAATTTAAGAAGTCCTTTAATAAAAGTGGGGAAGTGAAGCAAGTTGATTTAAAGTAACTCAAAAATCATTGGCCAGCATAAGCAGAGTAGCAAAATACTAGCTAATCAACTACGTGTGCCAAGACCTAGTGTCACAAGTCCACAGGTGACTAGTGGAATATACAAATAGACAAAATAAATGTACAACTGTCTGAAAGGGGTAGACAGAACTATCCCAAAAGTAATAGAAACTCCACAGTGCTGCAGAGGAACACCATGCAGAGCAGCTCACCGTGTAGTCTAGTCCAAGTAACACTCTCAGGAACGCGCTCCGGTATGATAACCATATGCACTAGCCTCAGGACCTGTACAATTAAGTACAGAAGCGTAGCATGAGTACATATAAACAAATATGTACCCAGTGAGTATCCTGTCTAAACTCGAAGAAGTAGTAACGAGAGGTAGACGTGATACTTACTAGGGTCAATAACCAATAACATGGATAAGTAAGGCTAAATAGAAAAGTACTCATGAAAATCGCAAGGCCTGGAGTATTAATTATATAAAACTGCAATTTATTCTCATGAATCAAACAATATTTGCCACGAAAGTCTCAAGTTCCCCTTACACGTGGGAAAATTTATTTAAAAATAGCAAGACTCTCAGTCAAATACATAGCACATAATATGCCGAAGCGACGTGAAAATAAATGTGCACTGCCGAGGGTCGAGCGGCACGAATCATGGATGCATCCATTACCCCGCTCGTGTATCAATCATGCGACGCGCTTGACATAAATATAGGGCTACCCCGCTCGCGAATCATACATACGACACGGGTGCTCGTAGACATACACAGAATTTGTCACGAAATTCAGGAATTTATCATGGATTATTCTTAAATTCAGAAATTTAAGCACTTAAACTTACACATGGCTTTCGAAATTCTCATGTAAATTTCAAGGATAATAAGAAACCAGGAACACATGTAAAGATACAGGTAAGGCACATAAAGGCATGCTTGTGAAATCTTAAATTCAACCCGACACAACAGAGCAGTAGCTACGCACAGACTCTCGTCCTTTCGCGCGTACGTAGCCCCTGCAAACAAAGACAAATCAATCGTTTACATTTACCTATGGGGATGATTCCCTGTTACAAGGTTGGAAAGGAGAGTCACCTCGCGTAGAATCAACTTCCCGGTCAAGAACACGCCCGAAACTTCAAACTTTACACTCGAGGACTTGAAACTAGTCAAATGGTATATAAATGTGTCAATGCATGCTCAAAGTATAAAAATTCTCCTACTTATTTGGTAAATTCACTATTCTTGAAGAAATCCCAAAATACACCCCCGGGCCCACATGCTCGGATTCCGGAAATTTTCGAAGATAACACTCACCCATAGCCTAAGGATCAAGGAGGCCTGTGGCCGCACCTGTGGAAAAAATCTCGCACCGGCGGGTCCACACCTGCAGGAGAGGGCTTGCACCTGCGATTTTTGGCCAACTCACCTGGGGTCGAACCTGCGATGGCTTGACCGCAAGAGCGGTATCGCACCTGCGATCTAGGGAACCGCACCTGTGGTCACACCAGATTTGGTGCACCCGCAACTGAAGCTGCTAGTTTTTAGCCTCGCTTGATGTCCGGGAGGCACTTGGGCCCACCCGAGCCCCTGTGCAATTATACCAACCAGTCCTAATTCATATTGCGGACTCGCTCGAGCCTTCTGAACACCCAAACAATGCTAGAACTCAAAATCACCCCTCAAAACCCTAGGATCAAACTTAAGAATTTCTAAGTTTTTGAATTCGGTTTCAATGCGTCGAATCGACCTATACCATTTGGAATGACACCAAATTTTGCTGGCAAGTCATGAATGACATAACGGAGCTATTCCCGGTATTGGAATTCTGTTCAAACCTCAATAATATAAAATCACGTTCCAAACCAAATTTCAAACTTGAGGAAACTCTATTTCGCTATTTGGCGTCGAAACGCTCCCGGGTCATCATAAACCCATTCCGGAAATATGTACAAGTCCGAAATCATCATACGAAGCTACTGGAAATTCCGAAACTCGATTACGAGGTCGTTTACTCAAAATGTTGACCGAAGTCAAACTTGGCTTTAAAAGTCAACCTTAAGGAACCAAGTGTTCTTATACTATTCTAAACACTTTCAAATCCCGAACCACCCGTCCCCGCAAGTCACAATTCACGATAAGCCACTACGGGAAGTCTTATTTAAGGGAACGGGGTCCGAATACGCAAAACGATCGGTCGGATTGTTACACAATGTGATCTCTTAATTTCTGCAATATGTTCCCTATTCATGTAACTCACATATATTTATTTTGTTATCAAATAAGTAATATACATATAATAAACAATAAATATAACGCTTAATTTTTATAATTATCAACCACTTCTGACTCGCAATTGAAAAGTACATGTCGATGTGCTTGCAACCATGTTTTCTCATCCAACTCAAACACATCTACTCCACCGTACGATTCACCAACAGTTGAAAAAAAAACATTCTTCTTTACTAGTCTCATGCTCAATTTAATCACCGCATTTTCTTGAGCAATAAGAGCTTGAATCTCCGCCCTTCAAATATCGTGAGCAAAATGTCATACACTCATCTATATATGCTTCTGCTATCGAACCTTTTGGACAAGCACGATTACGAACATATGATTTTAAAATACCCAAATACCTATGGAATAAATAATGGTATTGGTTTGATATAATATTTAACAACTAAAGATATAATAAAGATTTAGTGATATTCTTCATACCTCTCAATTAGGTACATCCAACGATAATGTACTGGCCCTGTAAGTTTAGCCTCAGTTGCCAAGTGAATTACCAAATGTATCATAATAGTAAAGAATTCTAGGAGGAAACGTTTCTCCATAGTAGACAATGTTTCTGAAATTTTTTCTTCAAGTAACTTTAACTCTTCTAGTTCATTTCTTTTCTATAAAAAACACAAAAGAATGAGCATAGTTCAATTAAAATGGAACTAAGTCTTTTATCTACTGATCTCTGCAAGGCAAGAGTAAGAAGTTCTTGCATTATAACATGAAAATCATGAGTTTTTAGCCCAGATATCTTCCGTTTGCGAATGCAACGTGAGGTATTAGACGCACATCCATCTGGAAACTTGGAATTTTGTAGCTTCATAAAACAACTATTTTTCATTCAGAGACATTGCGAAAAAAGTAGGAGGAAGATATGCTTTCCCACTAGCTCAATATTGAGGCCATAAACTTGGTCTTATTTTCATCTATTTCAAGTCAAATAAAGCTTCTAAGTTGTCTTTAGACTTTTTACCAAGACCCAATAATATATAAATTAACATATCACACAGATTCTTTTCTATGTGCATCATATCAAGATTATGACTGTGATGACCCAAAAGGTCATCCTGTGTAAATTTGACTAAATATGTGTTTTGAGGCCCCGAAAGCCTCCGTTAATCTCACCTCGATGTGCAGTAGCAGCCCGAGCGCGTAGCCTGGAAGCCTTTATGTGGAAATGTTAAGCAGTTGAATTTATGATAATTAATTAAATAAAGTTGACTTCGGTCAACATTTTTGGTAAACGAACCCGAACCCGTTATTTGACGGTTCCGGAGGGTCCGTAGGAAAATATGTGACTTAGGCGTATGCCCGGAATCGAATTCCGAGGTCCCAAGTCCGAGAAATGAATTTTTAAATAAAATTGTTTTCTGAAAATAATAAAGACTTTTGAAAATGAATTTTGATTTGAAACCCGTGTTACCGGGACCGTATTATGGTTCCGGAGCCCGGAACAGGTTCAATATATATTATATGAGTTATCTGTAAAATTTGGTAAGAAACGGACTTGCTTTGACGTGTTTCAGATCAAAAATGGAAAATTTGATAGTTTATGAAGTTTGAAAAAATTCTATGGATTTTGGAGTTTAATTCATTATTTTTGATGTTATTTTGGTGGTTTAATTACGTGAATAAGTCCGTAGGATGATTTTGAAGTCGTGTGTGTATTTGGTTTTGAGCCCCGAGGGCTCGGGTGAGTTTCAGGTAGGTGTCGGGGTGCTAAAAGCTTGAAAGTTGTGGTGTTTTAATGCATTTTCTGGTGTTCAGGGAATTACCCTTGCAAATGCACAGGGTAAAAGTGGGGTCTGGGGGCAGCGTTCAAATAACTCTATGCGAACGCACCTCTTAGGCTGCGAAAGCGGAGGGAGTCCTAGGCTAGGCAGTGCGAACGTGGGGGAGTGGGGGCGAATGCATAGGGTAGGGGGAAACCTGGGGGGCTGGGCGCCCCACAACCGCAAACGCACAGGTCTGGGAAATTTAGCCTCTGCGAACGCGGCCTGGGGCCTGCGAACGCAGTGAAGAAAATCGCCCAATTCATTTTTAAATGCCAAAACAGAATATAAATATACGAGATTTCCACTTTTTCACCACCTTCTTCTTCTCCAAGACCCCATAGGCGATTCCCAAGCTATTTCTCCTCCATAACCACTTGGGTAAATGATCATAACTCTAATCTCTTCCATTTTTCCTTCATCAATCACTAGAATCTAGGTTTAATAACATGAAATCAAGGTAGAAATTAGGAGTTTTGGGTAGAGTTAGGGCTTATGGAAATTTTGGGAATTCCACCCTGTTTTGGGGTCGGATTTCAAAACAAATTGTATATTCGGGCTCGTGGGGGAATGGGTTATAAGGTTTTGGTCCGAACCTCGTGTTAGGAGCGAGCGGGCCCGGGGTCGAATTTTGGTATTTTTGGAAGAATGATGGGAAATGTATAATTAGACTTTGGGATTGAATTTTTGAGTCATTATTATTATTATTGAGTCGATTATGCTTAGATACTATCGTTTCGGAGTTGGATTCGAGAGGGAAAGCAATGCTAGAGGCTTGATTTGCATTTTTGGAGCCGAGGTAAGTGTTTGGCCTAACTTTAGTGAGGGAATAGATGTTGAGTCATATGTGCTACTTGTGTTATCATGTTCAATGTGTAGGTGAGGTGACGAGTACCTATGCATTGTTTGTCAAGCATGCCCGTGAGTCTAAATTGGTGAATTACCTATTATTATTCCGATGTTTATTGTTTTTTGAAGTAGTTTCCTTTGGAAAGTTGTTGAATTGCTGAGATTATCCGTTAAGTACTTGTGGTATGATATTTCAGTCGAGGACTAAATTCATTACGTTATATACTTGTAAGAGATTGGTTATAGCTGGGTCCCTTGCCGGACATTGTTATTATATTGGTTGATTTTTTAGGTGGTTTTGAATTGTATTCCATGTTGTTAAATTCCTTGCCAAGATGTCATTTGTTGTTGATTTGGGTGAGGAAGAGTTTAAAGCACGAAGGGTGATGTCGTGTATTCATCTCATTCATTTCATACATTGCATGGTAAGGAAGAGAGTAAAGTCACGAAGAGTGATGTCGTGCCATGTTTTACATTGCTTTTATCTATACATTGCATAGTTAGGAAGAGAGTAAAAGCACGAAGAGTAATGTCGTGCCATTATTTATATTGCTTTCATTTATACATTGCATTGTGAGGACAAGAGTAAAAGCACGAAGGGTGATGTCGTGCCATTATTTATATTGCTTTCATTTATACATTGCATTGTGAGGACAAGAGTAAAAGCACGAAGGGTGATGTCGTGCCATTATTTATATTGCTTTCATTTATACATTGCATTGTGAGGACAAGAGTAAAAGCACGAAGGGTGATGTCGTGCCATTATTTATATTGCTTTCATTTATACATTGCATTGTGAGGACGAGAGTAAAAGTGCGAAGGGTGATGCCATGCCATTATATATATTGATTTCATTTATACATTGCATTATGAAGACGAGAGTAAAAGCACGAAGGGTGATGCCGTGACATTATTTATATTGCTTTCATTTACGCATTGCATTGTGAGGATGAGAGTAAAAGCACGAAGGGTGATGCCGTGACATTATTTATATTGCTTTCATTTACGCATTGCATTGTGAGGATGAGAGTAAAAGCACGAAGGGTGATGTCGTGTACATTCCTGTTTGAGTTATTATGTCTTGTTGACTTGATTATTTTGCATTATTGTTTGTTCAGTTATTCCTAGTATCTTCTCACTTGTTACCCCATTACTTGTCCATGTATTACCATGCTTAACTGCTTATTTCTTTCCATTTTCTTTGGTAGATATTATAGAACTGTACAGGTAAATTGTTGTTGTCGTTTCTAGCCTCGTCACAACTTCGTCGAGGTTAGGCTCGACACTTACTCAGTACATGGGGTCAGTTGTACTGATGCTACACCTGCACTTCTTTATGTCATGCAGATTACGTAGCCGGACCCCGTGGACATCGTTAGAGGGAGTATCCTTCAGTCCATTTCAGACGACACCAAGGTAGTTTTGTAGGCGTTCGTGGATCTCGGCGTCACTGTCTATTTTTCATTCTGTCATCTATGTATTTCCAGACAGATATATCATTTTATTCCAAATTGTTGTCTTTAGCTAAATCTTAGACTGGTTCGTGAGGTTGTGACTCCATTTCTGGGTTTTGTACTTAAAGGGATTTCTTCGTTATTGGCTATTGTTATTTAGATTTTGTTAAGCTTCTGCATTTTATCACAATTATCTAGTCAGTGTTTACTACTTTCACTTGTTAATAAATCAATTTGATTAACACGTTGGCTTATCTAGCGGGTGCAACGTTAGGCGCCACCATGGCCTGAAGGTGGGATTTCGGGTCGTGACAAGTTGGTATCAGTACACTAGGTTGCTTAGGTCTCACAACTCACGGACAAACTTGGTAGAGTCTGAGGGATCGGTACGGAGACGTCTGTACTTATCCCCTAGAGGCTACAAAGTTAGGAATAACTTTATATCTTTCATTCTCTGTCGTGCCATTTTAATTCTAAATACTAATTGAGTCTCTATTTCACTCCCTCGTAGATGGCGAGGACACGAGCTTCCTCATCGACCGATCAGCAGCCTGATCCTTCTATTGCAACTCCTCCGAGGGGCCGAGGCCGTGCTAGAGACCGAGGTAGAGCTAGAACAACAACTCCAGTAGAGGATCTACAGGTAGACTATGCCGGTGAGGTTCCTGCTCAGACGGTTTCAGTCGGACCAGCTCAAGTCCCAGAGGGGTTCATTGCCACCCCACTGCTTCAGGACACTCTAGTCCGCTTGGTGGGACTCATGGAGAGTGTGGCTCAAGCCGGTCTTCTTCCTACTGCACCAGCTAGTTCTCATGCTGAGGGAGGTACCCAGATTCCTGCTACTCGCACACCACAGTAGCTAGATCCTCAGTTTCAGACTCCGGCACCTCAGACAGCCGGAGTAGCTCAGCCGGGTATTGTGGCACCGGCAGTTGAGGGAGCAACTATCTCAGCAAATACCTTATGGAGATTGGATAGATTCACCAAGTTATTCCCTACTACTTTTACTGGTGCACCATCAGAGGATCCTCGGGATTATTTGGACAGCTGTCATGAGGTTCTTCGGAACATGGGCATAGTAAAGTCTAATGGAGTTGATTTTGCTACTTTTCGTCTTTCGGGTTCTGCCAAGACTTGGTGGAGGGACTATTGCTGACAAGGATAGCTTGGTCTGCATCTTTCACTTGGGCTCAGGTCTCCGAGTTGTTCTTGGGGAAGTTCTTTCCAGTTACTTAGAGGGAGGATCTTCAGAGGCAGTTTGAGCGCCTCCAGCAGGGATCTATGTCTGTCACTCAGTACGAGACCAGGTTCATCACTCTAGCCAGGCATGCACTTATGATACTTCCCACTGATCGTGAAAGAGTGCGGAGATTTATTGAGGGTTTAGCTCATCCCATCAGACTTCAGATGACCAAGGAGTCAGGTACTGATATTTCGTTCCAGGATGCGGCCAACGTGGGCAGGAGGATTGAGATGATTTTGTCACAGGGTGGTGGTCAGAGGGCTGACAAGAGGCCCCGTCACTTCGGTCGATTCAGTGGAACCTCATTTGGAGGCAGGGATTCATTCGGCAGAGGTCATCCTCCCAGACCCTATCAGTCGGCACTTCAAGTATCTCACAGTGCACCGCCAGCTCATATTAGTGCACCATCAACACCTATCAGTGCACCGCCACTTCTGAGTTTTTAGGGTGGTTATTCGAACCGACAGGGTCAGTTCCAGAGTCAGCAGCCACAGCAGCAGAGGCCTTGTTATTCTTGTGGTGTTTAGGGGCACATTGCGAGGTATTGCCCCAGAGCTTCTAGTAGTTCTCAGTATCAGGGTTTTTGTGCTATGGTCCCCGCAGCAGGTGCACCCCCACCCCCTCAGCCAGCTAGGGGAGTTGGTCGTGGTGCTAGAGGTGGAGGTCAGACTCATAGAGGTGGAGGGTAGGCCATGAGAGGTAGAGGTCAGCCCGTAGCAGGTAGACCCAGAGATGTGCAGGCTGGAGGGGCTCAGCCCCGGTGCTATGTTTTTCCTGCCCGACCTAATGCTGAGGCTTCTGATGCATTTATTACAGGTACGGTTTCAGTTTGCCGCCGAGAGGATTCAGTGTTATTTGATCTGGGTTCTACTTTCTCCTATGTGTCTTCATATTTTGCCCTTTATTTGAGTATGCCCCGTGATTCCTTGAGTATTGTTGTGCATGTGTCTACACCGGTGGGTGATTCTATAGTTGTAGATCGAGTCTATCGTGCTTGCTTAGTATTTATTGGTGGTTTGGAGACTCAGGTTGATATTTTGCTTCTTGATATGGTTGACTTTGATGTTATATTGGGGATAGATTGGTTATCCCCCTATTATGCTATTCTGGACTATCATGCCAAGATAGTGACCTTGGCCTTGCCAGGGGTACCTCGTTTAGAGTGGAGGGGGACTCCTAGTCATTCTTATGGTAGATTTATTTCTTATATGAAGGCTCGACGCATGGTCAAGAAGGGTTGTTTGGCCTATCTGGCCTATGTTCGTGATTCTAGTGCCGAGGTTCCTTACCTGGAGTCTGTGCCCGTGGTTCGTGAGTTTCCAAAGGTATTCACTGCTGACCTGCCGAGTATGCCACCTGACAGGGATATTGATTTTTGTATTGAGGTAGCTCAGGGCACTCAGCCTATTCCTAATCCGCTGTATCGTATGGCCCCGCCAGAGTTGAAGGAATTGAAGGAGCAGTTGCAGGATTTGTTGGATAAAGGCTTCATTAGGCCTAGTGTTTCTCCTTGGGGTGCTCCAGTGTTATTTGCTAAGAAGAAAGACGGCTCAATAAGGATGTGTATTGACTACCGGCAGTTGAATAAGGTTACTATTAAGAATAAGTATCCTTTGCCGAGGATTGATGATCTATTTGACCAGCTTCAGGGTGTTATAGTGTTTTCCAAGATAGAATTGAGATCAGGTTACCATTAGTTGAGGATTAGGGCGTCTGATGTCCCTAAGAGAGCCTTTCGCACTCGTTATGGGCATTATGAGTTCTTGGTAATGTCATTTGGGTTGACAAATGCCCCCGCTGCATTCATGGAGTTAATGAACCGAGTCTTCAGGCCTTATTTGGACTCGTTCGTTATTGTTTTCATTGATGATATATTGATATACTCTCGCAGCCGAGAGGAGCATGAGCAGCACCTTAGAGTCGTCCTCCAGACTTTGAGGGGCAGTCAGTTGTATGCCAAATTCTCCAAGTGTGAGTTTTTGTTGAGTTTTGTTGCATTTCTAGGTCATGTGGTTTCATCAGAGGGTATTCAGGTGGATCCCAAGAAGATTTCAGCAGTCAGAGATTGGCCCAGGCCCACTTCAACTATAGAGATTCGGAGCTTCTTGGGATTATCTGGTTATTATCGTCGATTTGTGGAGGGCTTTTCATCTATCGCAACCCCGATGACCAGGTTCACCCAGAAGAGTGCTCAGCTCAGGTGGTCTGATGAGTGTGAGGCAAGCTTTCAGAAGCTCAAGACATCCTTGACCACGGCGCCAGTGTTAGTTTTGCCCACGGGTTCAGGACCGTATACCGTGTATTGTGATGCTTCACGGGTTGGGCTTGGTGCAGTGTTGATGCAGGATGGCAAAGTTATAGCCTATGCTTATCGTCGGTTGAAGATACATGAGAAGAACTATCCAGTTCATGATTTGGAGCTTGAAACTATTGTTCATGCATTGAATATTTGGAGGCACTATCTGTACGGGGCGCCATGTGAGGTGTTCACGGACCATAAGAGCTTGCAATATATGTTCAGACAGAAGGAGTTGAACATTAGGCAGAGGAGTTGGTTAGAATTGCTGAAGGATTATGATATTACCATTCTTTATCATCCGGGGAAGGACAATGTGGTGGCCGATGCTTTGAGCCGGAAGTCAGTCAGTATGGGCAGTCTAGCTTATTTATCAGTCGGGGAGCGACCTCTTGCGTTGGATGTTCAGGCTTTAGCCAACCGATTTGTGAGATTGGAGGTTTGTGAGAATAGTAGTGTGTTGGCCCATACCGTGGCCCGATCTTCATTGTATGATCGTATTCGGGCCAAGCAGTATGATGATCGTTATCTATGTACTCTTAGAGATAAGGCTCGTCACGGGGGTGCCAAGCAGGTCACAGTGGATGATGAGGAAGTTTTGAGGATGCAGGTCGTATTTGTGTGTCTGATATTGATGGCATTCGTGAGTTGATTCTTTAGGAGGCCCATAGTTCCTGGTATTCCATCCATCAGGGCATCGCAAATATGTACCAGGACTTGCGGCAACACTATTGGTGGCGGAGGATTAAGAAGGATATTGTAGCTTATGTAGCTCGGTGCTTGAACTGTTAGCAGGTTAAGTACAAGCACTAGAGACCCGGTGGGTTGATGCAGCAGATTTAGCTTCCCGAGTGGAAGTGGGAGCGCATCACCATGGACTTTGTAGTTGGACTCCCACGGACTCAGAGGATGTTTGATGCAGTATGGGTCATTGTGGATAGGCTGACCAAGTCAGCGCACTTCATCCCAGTATCAGTTTCGTATTCAGCAGAGAAGTTGGCAAAGATTTATATGAGAGAGATTGTTAGATTGCATGGTGTGCCCATATCCATTATATCAGACCGAGGTACTCCGTTTACCTCCCATTTCTTGAGAGTATTTCAGCGAGAGTTGGGCACACAGATTGATTTGAGCACATCATTTCATCTTCAGACGGACAGACATTCCGAGCATACTATTCAGATTTGGGAGGATATGTTGCGGGCTTGTGTCATTTATTTTGGTGGTTCACGGGACCAGTTCTTGCCTTTAGCTGAGTTTGCCTACAACAACAGCTATCAGCCGAGCATTCAGATGGCTCCGTATGAGGCGTTGTATGGTAGACGGTGTCGATCTCCAGTCGGATGGTTTGAGCCGGGAGAGGCTAGATTGTTGGGTTCTAAGTTAGTCCAGGATGCCTTGGACAAGGTGAATATTATTCAGGATAGACTTCATACAACCCAGTCCATGCAGAAGAGTTATGCGGATCGCAAAGTTCGAGATTTGGCATTTATGATAGGAGACCGGGTATTTCTTTGGGTGTCACCCATGAAGGGCGTGATGAGGTTCGGGAAGAGGGGCAAGTTGAGCCCTAGGTATATTGGTCCATTTGAGATTTTGGATAAGGTAGGAGAGGTGGCCTATAGACTTGCCTTGCCACCTAGTTTGTTAGTCGTGCATCCGGTATGTCACGTATCTATGCTCCGGAGGTATATTGCTGACCCATCTCATGTCCTTGACTTCAGCGGTGTCCAGTTGGACCAGGAATTGTCTTATGAGGAGGAGTCGGTAGCAATATTAGACCGGCAGAAGCGACAGTTGAGATCGAAGAGTTATCCTTCGGTTCGTGTTCAGTGGAGAGGTCAGCTTGTGGAGGCAGCTACTTGGGAGTCCGAGTCCGATATGCGGAGCCGATATCCCCACCTTTTCCCCGATTCAGGTACCTTTCTATGTCCGTTCGAGGACGAACGTTTGTTTTAGAGGTGGAGATAGTGATGACCCAAAAGGTCATCCTGTATAAATTTGACTAAAACTATGTTCTGAGGCCCCGAAAGCCTCCGTTAATCTCACCTCGATGTGCGTACGCAGCCCGGGCGCGTAGCTGGAAAGCCTTTATCTGGAAATGTGTTAAGCAGTTGAATTTATGATAATTAATTGAATAAAGTTTACTTTGGTCAACATTTTTGGTAAACGGACCCGGACCCGTGATTTGACAATCCCGGAGGGTCCGTAGGAAAATATGGGACTTGGGATTATGCCCGGAATCAAATTCAAAGGTCCCAAGTCTGAGAAATGAATTTTTAAAGAATATTGTTTTCTAAAAATAATAAAGACTTTTGAAAATGAATTTTGATGTGAAATCCGTGTTACCGGGCCCGTATTATTGTTCCAGAGCCCGGAACAGGTTCAATATATATTATATGAGTTATTTGTAAAATTTGTTAAGAAACGGACTTGGTTTGACGTGTTTCGGATCAAAAATGGAAAATTTGATAATTTATGAAGTTTGAGAAAATTCTATGGGTTTTGGAGTTTAATTCATTGTTTGTGATGTTATTTTGGAGGTTTAATTACTTGAATAAGTCCGTAGGATGATTTTGAAGTCGTGTGTGTATTTGGTTTTGAGCCCCGAGGGCTGGGGTGAGTTTTGGGTAGGTGTCGGGGTGCTAAAAGGTTGAAAAATCTTGTGTTTTAATGCATTTTCTGGTGTTCAGGGAATTACACAATGCGAACGCACGGGGTAAAAGTGGGGTCTGGGGGCAGGGTTCAAATAACTCTATGTGAACGCACCTCTTAGGCTGCGACGCGGAGGGTGTCCTAGGCTAGGCAGTGCGAACGCGGGGGAGTGGGGGCGAACGCATAGGGTAGGGGGAGACCTGGGGGGCTGGGCATCAATAACCTTGTGCGAATGCGGCCCCACAACCGCGAACACACAGGTCTGGGAAATTTAGCCTCTACGAACGCGGTCTGGGGCCCGCAAACGCGGTGAAGAAAATCGCCCAGTTTATTTTTAAATGCAGAAACAGAATATACATACGGGATTTCCACTTTTTCACCACCTTCTTCTTCTCCAAGACCCCATAGGCGATTCCCAAGCTAGTTCTCCTCCATGACCACTTGGGTAAGTGATCCTAACTCTAATCTTTTTCATTTTTCCTTCATTAATCACTAGAATCTAGGTCTATTAACATGAAATCAAGGTAGAAATTAGGGTTTTTGGGTAGAGGTAGGGCTTATGGAAATTTTTGGAATTCCACCCCGTTTTGGGGTCGGATTTCAAAACAAATTGTATATTCGGGCTTGTGGGGGAATGGGTTATCGAGTTTTGGTCCGAACCTCGTGTTAGGACCGAGAAGGCCTAGGGTTGAATTTTGATATTTTGTGAAGAATGATGGGAAATGTATAATTAGACTTTGGGATTGAATTATTGAGTCGATTATGCTTAGATACTATCGTTTCGGTGTTGGATTCGAGAGGGAAAGCAGTGCTAGAGGCTTGATTTGCATTTTTGGAACCGAGGTAAGTATTTGGCCTAACTATAGTGAGGGAATAGGTGTTGAGTCATATTTTCTACTTGTGTTATCATGTTCAATGTATAGGTGAGGTGACGAGTACCTATGCATTGTTTGTCAAGCATGCTCGTGAGTCTAAATTGGTGAATTACCTGTTATTATTCCGATGTTTATTGTGTTTTGAAGTAGTTTCCTTTGGAAAGTTGTTGAGTTGCTGAGATTATTCGTTAAGTACTTGTGCTATGATATTTCAGTCGAGGACTTTATTCATTACGTTATATACTCGTAAGAGATTGGTTATAGTTGGGTCCCTTGCCGGGCATTGTTATTATATTGGTTGATGTTTTACCCTTGCTGGGTGGTTTTGAATTGTATTTTATGTTGTTAAATTCCTTGCCAAGATGTCATTTGTTGTTGATTTGGGTGAGGAAGAGTTTAAATCACGAAGGGTGATGCCGTGTATTCATCTCATTCATTTCATACATTGCATGGTGAGGAAGAGAGTAAAAGCACGAAGGGTGATGTCGTGCCATTATTTATATTTCTTTTATTTATACATTGCATTGTGAGGACGAGAGTAAAAGCACGAAGGGCGATGCCTTGACATTATTTATATACTCGTAAGAGATTGGTTATAGTGCCATTTTTTACATTGCTTTTATCTATACATTGCATAGTGAGGAAGAGAGTAAAAGCACGAAGGGTGATGCCGTGCCATTATTTATATTGCTTTCATTTATATATTGCATTGTGAGGACGAGAGTAAAAGCACGAAGGGTGATGCCGTGCCATTATTTATATTGCTTTCATTTATATATTGCATTGTGAGGACGAGAGTAAAAGCACGAAGGGTGATGCCGTGCCATTATTTATATTGCTTTCATTTATATATTGCATTGTGAGGACGAGAGTAAAAGCACGAAGGGTGATGCCGTGCCATTATTTATATTGCTTTCATTTATATATTGCATTGTGAGGACGAGAGTAAAAGCACGAAGGGTGATGCCGTGCCATTATTTATATTGCTTTCATTTATACATTCCATTGTGAGAACGAGAGTAAAAGCACGAAGGGTGATACCATGCCATTATTTATATTGCTTTCATTTACGCATTGCATTGTGAGGATGAGAGTAAAAGCACGAAGGGTGATGCCGTGCCATTATTTATATTGCTTTCATTTACGCATTGCATTGTGAGGATGAGAGTAAAAGCACGAAGGGTGATGCCGTGTACATTCTTGTTTGAGTTGTTATGTCCTATTGACTTGATTCTTTTGCATTATTGTTTGTTCAGTTATTCCTAGTCTATTCTCACTTGTTACCCCATTACTTGTCCTACTATTTTATTTCTTGCCATTTTCTTTGGTAGATATTATAGAACTTTATAGGTAAATTGTTGTTGTCGTGTCTAGCCTCGTCACTACTTTGCCGAGGTTAGGCTCGACACTTACTCACTACATGGGGTCGGTTGTACTAATGCTACACCTACACTTCTTTATGTCGTGCAGATTATGCAGCCGAACCCGGTGGACATCATTAGAGGGAGTATCCTTCAGTCCATTTCAGACGACACCGAGGTAGTTCTGCAAGCGTTCGTGGATCTCGACATCACTATCTATCTTTCATTCTGTCATCTATGTATTTCCAGACAGATATATCATTTTATTTCAAACTGTTGTCTTTAGCTAAATCTTAGACTGGTTCGTGACGTTGTGACTCTATTTCTGGGTTTTGTACTTAAAGGGATTTCTTCATTATTGGCTATTGTTATTTAGATTTTGTTAAGCTTCCGCATTTTATCACAATCATCTAGTCAGTGTTTATTACATTCACTTGTTAATAAATCAATTCGGTTAACACGTTGGCTTGTCTAGCGGGTGCAACATTAGGCGCCATCACGGCCTGAAGGTGGGATTTCGGGTCGTGACAATGACGCACCAAGTTAGACTTCTAATAAGGAAGATCGAAAACATTACTCTTATTTTTCCGTGTGTTTTTCATCACTCCCCTTACCCCTTCACTCGACCAGTCGAGAGTAAATTCTATATCTTTAACTTGATTCAACACTAGTGACCAAGATACTGGACAAGGTGCATGTCTTTTTTATTTAGTCCCATCAAACGATTTTGCATCATTCCGTTATTTGTTTCCCGACTTCAGGAAGCGTCGATGCACCATGTAACAAACTTTCTTCCATGTGTGAGCCTTCTATATTTAATGTTTATGATAGAAGAAGGGCAGGAAAACCGACCATAAGTGCACCATCCAGAGAGAGTACCATATGCTGGAAAATCATTTATAGTCCACATGAGAGCTGCTCGCATTTGAAATATCTCCTTAGTAGAGAAATCATGTGTTTCTACCCCGACATTGCATAGTTCATTTAAATCTTCTATTACATCAAGGATATAGTTCTTTATTTGCCTCATTCATGAGCCGTTCAAACTGATCCACCTCTGGATGAGGCTGATTTCGAAATGGTTGAATAGTATTGTGTTGTACATTTTTCTCTATGCCACCATTTTCACTAATGGCGGTATCCTGGAACCGTGTAACTCCTCCTACTGCATCATGTATGTAACAACCCGGCTGGTCGTTCCGAGAGTTTTAGCCCCTTTTTCCTCATTTCTGCTTTTTTATGAGTTATTCATCTTTATTATTTTGCATCTGGTTGGTTGGTTCAGGTTCGGAGTGGTTTTGGAGTGGAATGAGACACTTAGTCTTATTTAGGAGTTTAAGTTGGAAAAGTCAACAGGATGTTGACTTATGAGTAAACGGTCCCGAATTTGAACTTTTATGGTTTCGTTAGCTCCGTTAGGTGATTTCCATCTTAGGAGCGTGTTCATTATGTAATTTGGAGGTCCGTGGTAGAATTAGGATTGAATTGGCGAAGTTAGAAGTTTTTTGATTTCCGGTCGGTAGTGGAAAAATTAGATACCAAGGTCGGAATAGAATTTCGGAAGTTGGAGTAGGTTCATAGAGTCATTTTTGACGTGTGTGCAAAAATTGAGGTTATTCGGACGAGGTTTGGCAGGTTTCGGCATCGTTTTCGGGAATTGGAAGGTTAGAAGTTCTTAGGCCTGAATTTAAGGTTTATTTGGTAATAGGAGGTTATTTTGTGAGTTTCGAGGATTCGACCAAGTTTGTAAGGTTATATATAACTTGTTGGTGCCTTTGTTTGAGGTTTCGAAGGCCTCGGGTGTGTTTCGGGGTGAGTTTGGGCTAGTCCGGGCAATTTTGGAACTTAGATATTTCTTCTGGTTTTTTGTAGTCGCGGGCCTCAGCAGAATTTCACGGACCACGGTAAGATTTCACGGTCAGCAGTGGAATTTCACGGTTAGCGGTGGAGGCTGGCGCGGACCGCATAAGTTTGGTCGCGACCACGGAAGATGGATTTTTGCGGCCGCGGTAGGAATTTCGCGGACCGCGATGAGGAGTGCGCTTTCGTGATGAAATTCTGCGGACCGTGTAGTGAAGAACAAAGAGGGGCGCTATAAATACAGGGTTCAGGGTTCTATTTCGCATTTTGGACCTAGGGAGCTTGGTTTGTGGAAATTGTTTGATGGTTTTTTAGGAAATTCATCGGGGTAAGTGATTCTAACTCGGATTTGGCTAATATATATGAATATATCACTTATTTTCATTAGTTGATTAGTACTTTAGGGTGAAAATTTTGGGAAAATTGTAGAAACTTCATAAAATAGATTTTAGGGAGTTGAATGTCGATTCGAAGTCGGATTTTGATAATTTTGGTATGGTTGGACTCGTGAGGGAATGAATTTCCTATTTTCCTAATTTGTATTGAATTTCAAGATGTGGTTCTGGGAACCGGGTTTGATCAAATTCCATATTTTTGGTCTGATTTATAATTTTCATGTGGGATTCAGTCCTTTAGCGTGTATTAATAATAATATACTGATTTTTGATAGATTCGGAGAGTTTGGTGGCCTAGTCAAGTGGAAAAGGCATTGCGGAGTAGGATTTTGGATTGGTTGACGTAAGTAATGCTTCCAAACTTGATTCTGAGGGTTCGAAAACCCAAACTATATGTTATGTGATTAGTATTGAGGTGACGTGCATGCCAAGTGGCATGCGTGTGGGCATGCACCGTGAGAATTTTGGCCTGGTTCATTCTATGTCACTGCTTATGGTTCTTTCTTGTTGATATCTGTGTTTCTACCATCTGATTAAGTGCATGTGTTGTAACTCATGCTAGATATCCTGTTAAGGCTTCACACCAATACTGTTGAGATCCTAGTGGCCGTTTCTTGCTGCCATCTTCTTCTTTTCATTGATGTTATGTACTCAGTCTTATTCATGCATATCATATCATGTCTCAGTCTCAGTTTTTATTATTTGGTACATCATATAATTGCTTCGGGATAGTTTCATGGCATTGTGAGCCCGTGTGTGTGAGACTGGAGAGTGATGACTGAATGAGGCCGAGAACCTGATTAGGAGTGATAGTTATGGGATCGGGTTGCACGCCGCAGCGGTTATGTTGATGATTGTGATAGCGCTTGGCCTGTAGAAGCCCCTCCGGAGTCTGTAACACACCCCTAGTGAGCGAATAAGATTTGATTTAGGGATGGTTTTCCCTGGACATGGATTTGTCCGAAGTATTATTGAGGGATGGATTTCCCTAGAAATGGATTTGTCCTAAGTATTATTGAGGGATGGATTTTCCTGGACATGTATTTGTCCGAAGTATTATTGAGGGATGGATTTCCCAGGATATGGATTTGTCTGAAGTATTGATATCTGGGGATGGATTTCTCCGCAGGGTTGGATTGCCCTTTTTCCTCGGTACCGAGTGACTATATAGTCAGCATCGAGTATGTTCCGGGATGGATTTCCCTGGGACGGATGGCCATATGCGGTATCGAGTGGTTGGGCGCTTGAGAGTGGGAGTACATGGTACATTTTCATGCATTCTATGCATTTGAACTTAGAGATATGCTGAGCTTATCACTTTACATTGTTCACATTTGCATCTACCTTGCTTCTTGAGCTGAACACTTGAACTAAAAGCACGCCTACTTTATCACACAATTTAATTTTGTTTACCTATTGAAGTTTAGTTCGCCACTACCTATCAGTCGATAGTTTGGACTTGTTACTTATTGAGTTTGTATACTCACATTATCCCATGCACCTAGTGTGCAGATCCAGGTATCTCAGGCCATGATAGCGGCTGTTGACTTTTCCAGTCGCAGATTATCATCGGAGATAGCGAGGTAGCTGCTTGGCGATCACAATCCCGCCTTTCTCCTTCCTTATCTTCCTTTTGTGTATTTCCAGACAATGTTGTCTTGCTAAATTTCAATACAATTGTAGTATTGTCTCATGACTTAGTGACACCTGGTGCCGAGGGTTTTTATTTTTCCGAAATTATGGTTTTTAAGTTTATCTCTTTTATTAAAAATTTCACTTTGAAAAAATCTTTTATTTAAATTTTATTGAAAAGGAAAATTATTTGAGAATGTGTTGGCTTGCCTAGTTCCTCAATAGGAGCCATCACGACCGGGTTGGTCTTGGTTCGGGACAAGTTGCTATCAGATCCTAGGTTACATAGGTCTCACAAAATCATGAGCAGGTTCAGTAGAGTCTTGCGAATCGGTGCGGAGACGTCCGTACTTATCTTCGAGAGGTTGCGGAACCCTTGGGAAAAATATCGCATTTTGAATTCTTGCCGTGAAAATCAATTTCTTTCGGTAACTAAACTTCTGTTATTCTATTATCCCACAAATGGTGAGTGCACGTGCTACCAGACAGGATGACCAGCCACCATTTAGGCCCGTGCGGGGTTGAGTCCGCGGCCGAGGTCATGGTAGGTGTAGGGGTGTGGCCCTCGCAGCAGCCGAGGCAGTGCCTATAGACCCTCCCATTGTTTTAGATCATGTCCCAGCAGCAGATGCTCCAGTGGGACCATATCATGCACCGGTTGTGCCTATTGTTATTCCATGTCTTTAGGAGACCTTGGCTCAGATTTTGACTATGTGCACCAGTCTTGCTCAGGCGGTCGTTGTTTCTTCTACAGCAACTACCTCTTAAACCGGGGAAGGAAATCAGACTCTCGCTGCCCGTACACCCGAGCAGATTGTTCAGGGACTTCAGACACCGGGGGAACCTCCAGCCCACCCGGTTGCACCTGCTCAGGATTATGTGGTTCTAGTCATGCCTAATGACGAGAAGCGTAGATTGGAGACGTTTGGTAAACTTCAGCATCTGACTTTCAGCAGTGTAGAGGGCGAGGATGCCCAGGGTTTCTTGGATAAGTGTAGAGGTTCCTCCGTATATCGGGTATTTTGGAGACCAGCGGGGTCTCATTCACTACCTTCCAGTTCTCGGTAGCTGCCTTTACTTTGTGGGAGGCTTGTGAGAGGCGTATGCCTGTTGGTGCAATGCCTCGTACCTGGCAGCAATTTTCGCTCTCTTTTTTGAGAAGTATATGCCATAGTTCCGAAGAGAGGAGTTGCGCACACAGTTCAAGTAGTTGCATCAGGATGATATGGCTGTGACGCAGTGTGAGATGAGATTTTCAGAGCTAGCCCGTCACGATGTTTGGTTGGTTCCCACGGACTGGGGGAGGATAAGGAGGTTGGTGGATGGCCTCACATATCAACTTTGAATCCTTGTAACTAGAGAGAGGGTGTCTGGTGCTACTTTTGAGGAGGTGGTTGACATCGCCCGAGAGATGGAGTCAGTTCGTCGCCAGGAGCGAGTTGAGGGAGGCCAAGAGGCCTTGGGGATCTGTTAGTTATGGTGGTGTTCCTTATGAAGGTCAGATTTAGTACGGCAGAGGTCGTCCATTCAGACCTACTCAAACACCTCGCCCAGTTCGGGGTGGTGCATTATCAAGGCATGGTTCTCAAAGTTCTCATTGGGGTCACTCATCATTCAGTGCCCTCCTAGCCTAGAGTTCATCCTGTGCACCATCAGATCAGGGCTCATCTATACTTGGTTCTTCTAGCGGGTATCCCGGTGCCCTGGGCTCTGTTCAGTCCCCATTGCCAATGGTTGGTAGAGGTTTCTTTGAGTGTGGAGATTTGGGTCATATCAAGAGGTTCTGTCCTCGCCTTGCGGGAGGTTCATCGCAGCAGACGAGTCAACCTTCGGCTTTAGCTCCAGTCAACTCACCACCCTCCTGTTGATACCTAATTGTTCCTCAAATTATTTTTAATATGCATATATACCTTCAAAATCAGGTTTTCACAACAATTGGTATTGTTTTATAATTTTCCCATATTTTAACTAATTTATTTAAATTTATCTAGTATTTTATTTTTAATAATTAACTACAAAATTGCATTACAAATGATTTCAAAAATATTTGTTGACTTAATATGTTATTTTTGGTCCTATTAAGATTAAATTATTTCACAATTAGCCAAATTGACACTTGTTGGCTATAATTGCAATAACTTTGTAATTATAGCCTAATCACATGTTTTATGCTATTTTACCTAGTAATTAGTCATTTATATTTTTAAAATACTACTTAATCATTTTATTTAATCTATTAAGCATCAATTTTATTTTTACCGTTATTAGCTATTTTTATAAATTATTTATCTATTTTAATTGAGTATTTAACATCTAGCCAATTTTTATTTAAATTCTAGCCTCAATTAAAGCGGACCCCCTACCCAATTAATTAACCCAATAACCCAGCCCAGAATTAAAATCCTACCCGGCCCAATCCCTCACTCAATCTGAACCGTTGATTATTTCTAATCAACGGTCCATATCAACCCTTACCAAAATTAAACCTAAAAGACTACCCCCCACCCCCGTCTCATTTTTCCCCTCTCATTTTTATCTCTCTCTCTGAAACGCTCCACCTGTTGAACCCCTGTTCTCCCTGCTCCGGCCACCTTCTCGCCGGAAACCATGGAGGTCTCACCTCCCACCAGCCTTATGGCTTCCTCCTTTGCATTTGTGTCATCGTTTGAGGCTCTCAAGTGAACCAGAGGCGGTTCACTCACCTCCATGACCTCATGTCGTTTTCCGTCCACCCATGGCCATTCAAGTAAGATCTTTTCACCCTCCGGTTAAAAACCGATAAGACTTTGGGTTTTCTTCTTCCTCTTTGGGTTTTCTCTGGAAACCCTAACTTTAAAAACTTCTGATCTTTCTAGATCTGTAACAGATCTATGTGTATTTTAAGGTTTTACATGTTTTCCTCAAAAAATATCCTTGCTTTTAAACGGTTTCTTCACTTTCAAAAAACTAGGGTTTTTTAACCCCTTTCAAAAACGATTCTTCTTCTGATTTTAAGTGTTTTCTACTGTGTTTGAAAGATTCTCTTATTCTTTCTTGCCGTCTGGTTTATTATGCTAAAAGCCCTAATTTTAGACTATCTTTGATAATAGGCTCGATTAATCTGTATGTGTACGTGTTTCTCATGAACATTTTGTGCTTTCATGTATGTTCTATGTACTCTTGTGCCTTTTGCCCTAATTATTGTTAGGGTTTCTGAGTCTCTACTGTTCCTTTAATTATCTGCTTAGGGTTTCTCTGATTTTTGTTCAACATGTGCAATTTATTGTTTATTAGGTCTGATTAGTTGTTTATTTGATTTTTTTTACATAACAATCTTTACTGATTTCGTGTATTTCCCTTAAAACTGTGATATTTACTTTAAGTAATGCTGGTTGTCTGACTTGAGTGATATTTTCCTTAATTGGTACTGGTTACCTGTGATTTGAATCTCATTCGAGATTCTCTTGACTGATTTCTAGAATTAAACTTGTTCTGCCTTATTTTTGTGAGTAAAACATTTTGTCACTTATTAATATACACTTTCCTTAATTGTATATTCTGTATTTAGTTTTAATTGTATGTCATATACTTTTACTACTCCTATTATGATTAAATCAGCTTTGCAATTGATTTTCTTTCCTTATTTATCATTATTGTATATGTTTGACTATGACTCCCTTATTAAAGGAATTCCCTTTTACCAATTTGATTCTAATTGATTGTTTACTCCCATAATTACTGCTGAAACTATTATTTTACCATATTCTCTACTCATTTTCAAAACTATAAATACCTCAGTCTTTCATTAGCAGAGACACGAACAAATATTGTTCAAAAACTCTCTTACACACACACATACTCTCTCTTGCTCTTCTCTCTGGTTATTTTGCTACTCTCAGTCGGCTGCAAGCCAAGGCTGAATATTATACACTTTATTGCTCTTCATTTTGCACTTATTCTCCTTTAACTGGTATGTTTTCAGTTTAACTTAAAGCCTCTAAAACAATATGTTTCTTTTGGTATTGCAATTCCTTCTATTCCTATTGTGCTTTTACTCATGGTTCTGATGTGTGCCCTGTAATGAGCATGTCTACTTATGGTTCTGCTGTGTGCCCTTTAGAAACCATGTTATTAGGTTTTATTCCCTATTTTCTCAATAGAAACCATGCTTAGGACTCACATGTGCAAGATCATGCATTACAGACCATGTTCCCTAGGTCTTACACTTACTATTTTCAGCATCTATTGTCATCTCATTTCGAAAATCTTGTGCTAAAATGTGCTAATAACCAGTACTTTGCCATCATGTTATACGCTTCCATGTACACTTAGAGATCCTGTTTTAGGATAAAAACAACACTAATAAGCATGTCATCTTCACATCTTCTGCATATTCTGAAAGCATGTTCAAACGATGTAAATTTATGCATTTAGAAAAATCCTGCTTAGGTTCTACATATACATCATCTATGTGCATTAGATACCATGTTTAGGTTTGCATTCATACTCATTTAAATACACCTAGTTTGACTACTGATGCATGAAAAGGAATAAAAACAACTTCACTCCATTCTTGCAATCAACTGGTAATAATTTCTCAACTCTGAACACTTAGACAACATGTTTAGGTAATTCCAAACAGTCTTTTCTCTAAAGTAATTCTGGTAATTGGTATATTATCTCACACTTAGGCAAGCCTTAGGTAATTAAATGGCTTAAAACTGGGAATCTGTTTCTTTTGTGTGTACTTCTTAATCCTCATCAGGTTTTAAAATCGGTAGGCAAACTGATTAGGCTTTTCTGAGTTATACAACAAATTTGCTATCTGCTTATATTCTAAAATCACTGAGATATCATGCCTTAGGATTATGAATTAAATACTGCCCTTAACTGTGTTTGAGTCGTGCTGTCTATTTGCATTTCCTGTGGAGGTATACTTGGGCCTTTTATCTGCTTTTCTGTGTTTCCCCCCTAATTGCAGTCCTATATGTTCTTATCTGTCACCTTAGTATTTTTCCTTTAAAACCTGAGAGTCTACCTAGAACATCCCTTATAGGTAGAAGTCCTAAATTCCTCCAGGACTATTAGGAAGGGACGGGTAACAACACGCAATAGAGGTCGTTGACCAACACTCGCTTTAATTACCTCTACGCGGTGGGAAGGGTAGATATGGACATGATGATCGGTGCGCTAATACAACGTGTAGACCCTCTGTGAGGAGTGACATACTGGGTATTGCATTGATGTGATACATATGACAAACAACCTAGGATTCTCCCTTACCCCTTTAAATACATGTTTAGATTATAACTCTTTCAAAACTTTATATAGATATTAAATATTTTCAAACTTTATTAACACATGTGTGTTTAACCAAAGAATTAGATCTTTTGACCAAAGTTATTTTTAGGATGAACACGGGTTAATGATAATCAAGGAAATAATATTAAGTAAAGAAGAGTAAGTAAATGACAATAATATGATGCATAGAAAAGTAAAGTGTATTGTATTCTTAGTTCAGGTGATCTTACAAGTAATACTTTATTCCCTTATATAGGGAATTTCCTTAATATAACGTCTATCTCTTGGTATGATGGCACATTAATGACTAATTATTACATTAATATAACGTTACAAAGAATGATCGTAACTGTTACGCGAAGGTCGTGTAACGTGTAGGCCATTAATTAAGGATGAATCCAGACACAGCCACGGGCAGATTCAAAAACCTTCAATTAATGACCTACACATTACACGGCCTTCACGTAACAGTTACAGTTATTCTTTGTAACGTTATATTAATGTAATTATTAGTCATTAATGTGCCATCATTCCAAAAGATAGACGTTATATTAAGGAAATTCCCTATATAAGGGAATAAAGTATTACTTGTAAGATCATCTGAACTATGAATACAATACACTTTACTTTTCTGTGCATCATATTATTGTCATTTACTTACTCTTCTTTACTTAATATTATTTCCTTGATTATCAGTAACCCGTGTTCATCCTAAAAATAGCTTTGGTCAAAGGATCTAATTCTTTGGTTAAACAAATTGGTTCCGTTACCGGGAATCTGATAATCTTTGTTTGATTTTCAATCTAAACTATGTCGAACTCCAACGACAACAACCAGCAGAGGAATGGAACCCCAGTTCCAACACCTTTAGGAACCCCACGTGGTTCAAGGGAACAATCCCTAGAAAGATCCGATAATAACCACAATAATAATGAATAAATGGTAGAACAAGATCGAGTAAAGCAAAAGATTGCAGAGTACGTGGGCCAAGCTTTGCAAGAATTTGCAAGGGGATTGCCAGCGACATCACCTGCATCACTGACACCACCTCCCAATAACACTATCACCGTGGAAAATCCTCAGTCTGGGTTGGTAAACTCAGCAAGAGGTGACACTCCTAACGAATCTCTCGAAGCGTGACCAGGTATGACTAATAACTCTGAATTACAAAATTTACTACTAACCTTGCAGAAACAGGTGTAGGAACAAAACGATCGAATCGAGAATATTCCTGAGTACCACCTATTATCAAAGGCATTGATGTTGATAGATTTTCTCAACAACCTTAGAAACCAAGCGCATCACCCTTGACTATACCCAAGACGTTTAAGATGCCTGACATTCCTAAGTATGATGGAACCACTGACCCACGCGACCATGTGACCTCTTTTACCACCAGAGTAAAGGGCAACGACTTAACAAAACATGAGATTGGATCAGTCCTTGTCAAAAAAATTGGAGAAACACTTACCAAAGGAGCCCTAACCTGGTATTCTATTCTCCCTGAAAAATCTATTGATTCTTTTGCTGAGCTTGCAGATTCTTTCATAAAAGCACACTCTGGTGCACAAAAAGTCGAGAAAAGAATGGAGGACATATTTAAAATAAAGCAAGGAGACACGGAACTACTCCGTGAATTTGTAGACAGATTCCAACGAGAAAGAATGCAAAGGTGCCTGATAATTGGGAAGCCATGGCATCCACAAGTAATTTAAATGACAAAAGCTTAGAAGCCACGAGGAGACTCAAAGAAAGCTTGAGAGAATTGCCAGCTACAACGTGGAACGCTGTTGATAACATGTACAGTACTAAACTTCGAATAGAAGAAGATATCATTGCTCGTTCAAAAGATGAAGATCATACAAGATCCAGACGTTCCGAATCAGACAGGAGATCAGGTAAAAATAGGTACGATCCTTACTTAGGACCATCGGGACGCGAAACTCGTCCCAGGTTCAAAACCACTAGGTCAGATTATAGACCACCAAACAGAGATGTGGGCTCATCCTCATCTAGATCCAGAAAGGATCGAGATGAACGACCTAGAGGTAATGCATGAATTGGGGATCATACCTTTAATGTAAGTGTCACGACCCAAAATCCCACCTTCGGGCCATGACTGCGTCTAACGTTGAACCCGCTAGACAAGCCAACGTTTGAACTAAATAAAACTCATTAACAACAAATACGATCAAGATAACCAAGGCTTCGATGGCCCACCATATAAAATTTAACAAAATAACGCAAAATACAACATAGCACTTTTCGAAATAAAACCCATAAACAAATCCCAGAATTGGTGTCACATACTCACGGACTATCTAAGAGATTAATACAAACAAAGGGTCTGAAATAAATACATAAGACTGTCTTTGAAATACAAAGTAAGACAGAGCTGAAAGTGGAAAGTAGAAGGTGACGTCAAGGCCCACGAACGTCTGCGGGTCTACCTCGAGTCTCCTGTGTGACTGAATGAGATGCTCCGATCGTCAGTGATCTCCGGGTCCGGCTGCGTAGTCTGCACAACATAAAGAAGTGCAGGTGTAGCATCAGTACAACCGACCCCATGTACTGAGTAAGTGTCGAGCCTAACCTCGGCGAAGTAGTGACAAGGCTAGGACCAATACAACATATATACCTGTGCAATTTTATATAATAGCAGCAAAAATGGCAACATAAATAAGCAAGTAAGACAAATACGGGGAGAACATGCTGGGGAGATAGGGTAACAGTATGTGGGCACTGCAAAACAGAGTAATAAATGAAACGTAAAGACAAGGCAGAAATTTAACTTCTCAAACATATAATGAATAGAAAAGGCACGCCATGTCCCCTCGTGCATATATAATAACGCTCAGCACGGAATGTCCCCTCGTGCATAACCTCACAGTCACTCGGCACGAAATGTCCCCTCGTGCATATATAATAACACTCGGCACGGAATGTCCCCTCGTGCATAACCTCACAATCACTCGGCACGGAATGTCCCCTCGTGCATATATAATAACGCTTAGCACGGAATGTCCCCTCGTGCATAACCTCACAGTCACTCGGCACGGAATGTCCCCTCGTGTATATATAATAACACTCGGCACGGAATGTCCCCTCGTGCATAAATAATATCACTCGGTCAGCACGGCATGTCCCCTCGTGCGACGAATAATAACAGCACAAGACAACAATAATATGAAAGTCAACAATACGAAGTCTCAAGTGCATGGAAATATTCAATACGATTCCCTTGTCCCCGCAAGGAGAATTCATCAATTACAATATCAACAAATGCCCGACAAGGGTCTCAGCTATAACCAACCTCGCATCAGTAATACAATTTCAACAGTGTAAGCCTCAACTGGAACAAATAACTCAATAACTCTCCACGTCATGAAACAACATCAAGTATCACTTTTAATTCATAATTTACTCATAGTGCGGGGAATATTAGGAACATAGCAAATTTCATCACAATTGACTCACGGGCATACTTGACCGCAACGCATAGGCACTCGTCACCACGCCTATACGTTGGACATGAGTTGCACATAGCAAATAAGACTCTATACCTAATCCCTCAAGCTGAGGTTAAGCCAAACACTTACCTCGGCTCCGAAAATTGCAAGTCAAGCCTCAATCACAGCCTTTCCTCTCGAATCCAACTCCGAATCAGGAATATCTAGACATAATGGATTTATTAACATCAATAAGTACTCAATAAATCAATTCCCAAGCCAAATTATACATTTCCTACTATTCCTCCGACAATACTAAAATTCGACCCCAGACCCACACGTTCGGATTCTCGAAAAGTCATGAAGGAATCAATTACCTGGAGTCTAAGGATCGAAGTTATTTAATTTATTCAAGACTTTATGGCCTAACATGGAAAATCACGAAATTCCTAAGAACCCTAAAGTTTACTTCCTAATTCAATGATTTTAGGTGGTTTATTAGTGACTTAAANGGGTGAAAGTGAAGAAAACCCGAAATTTAGAGTATTTAAGAGGCCTGCCAACAGGGGTTTCCGCACCTGCGACCTTAGGACCGCAGGTGCGGTCTCGCGCCTGCGAGAAAACGATCGCCCTTGCGAAAAAGGGCCTGGGACCTTGGGCTCGCACCTGTGGTGTTGGGACCCGCACCAGCGGTCCCGCTCCTGCGGAAATTTGGCCGCCCCTGCGGAAAGGTCGCACCTGCGAAGTCTGGACCGCACCTGCGGTCACATGCCTGCGGCCTAGGCCTCGCACCTGCGGACTTTGGGGAAGGGGCTGGGGATCGCACCTGCGAGGCTGGGACCGCAGGGGAGGTCCCGCACCTACGGCTGGGCAACCGCACCTGCAGTCACACAAGCTGTTGTGCACCAGCAGTGGTTTTTGCTAGTTTTTGGCCTCGCGCGGGGTCTGGGAGGCCCCTGGGCCCACCTGAGCCCCCGTCCAAAAATACCAACAAGTCCCAAATCATAAAACGGACTTGCTCGAGCTCAACGAACACTCAATACCAAGCTAAAACCCATAATCACCCTCCAAAACCCCTAGATTCAACACGTAAGAACTTGAAATTCTAAGATTCACTTCAATGCGCCGAACCGGCCTAAACCACTCGGAATGACTTCAAATTTTGCAGATAAGTTATAAAAGACACAACGGAACTATTTCCGGTCTCGGAATTTTATTCGGACCTTGGGAACATAAAATCACCTCTCAAGCCACATTTTAAATTCTTTAGAAACCCCACAAGTTCATTAACTCCATTTTTCCTCACTTGGATCCGAAACCAATCAAATCAAACCCGTTTTACACCAAATCTCACATATAGGACAAAAAACATATAATAAACCTGTTTCGGGCTCCGGAACCATAACGCGGACCCAGTAACAAGGTTTTCACAAAATTATTCACTTTCACATTCCTTTATTATTTTCAGAAAATAATTTTCTTTATAAATTCATTTCCTGGGCTTGGGGTCTCGAAATTCGATTCTGGGCATACGCCCAAGTCCTATATATTCCTACGGACACTCCGGGACCGTCACATCACGGGTCCGGATCCGTTTACCAAAAATGTTGACCAAAGTCAACTTTATTCAATTATTCAATTCAAAAATCTCATTTTCATCAAATTTTTACATGGAAGCTTCCCGGCTACCTGCCCGGGCTACGCACGCATATCGGGGTGAGATTAACGGAGGCTTTCGAGGCCTCGGAACACACATTTAGTTGGAATTACTTAGGATGACCTTTTGGGTCATCACAGTAAGTACTCCTGAAATTGTTTCAATATTAAGAAGTATGGGAGATAAGGTTAAGTGGCCCAAAGAAATGTGGTCAAACCCAAATAAGAGGAACCCAGATTTCTGGTGTGAGTCCCATAATGATCATGGACACAGGACTGCAGATTGTAGATTCTTACAAGGTGAAATAGAACAATTATTGAAACATGGCTATTTAACAGAATTTTTTAGTGATAAAGGTAAACATGCATATATGAAGAACATGCAGGAGCCCCTGAAGCCTCCATCTCCAAAAAGAACCGTCAACGTGATACATGGAGGAGAGGAAGTGAACAGAATAGTTTGCAAATTAGCCTCGAAGGTTACAATTACCCACGGAAAGCGGGTTCGAGAAAATCCATATGTAGATGATATAATCTTTGATGATGCATATTTTGGCGGACTAATGCTCCCCCACAACGATGCTCTAGTAATATCCTTACTCATTCATGACACTAATGTTAAAAGAGTGTTGATTGATCCAGGTAGTTCATTCAATATCATCTTTGTTGAACCAAGTCACTGCAAGGTTTTGAAGATTGAAAAATGCCTACCCAGTTGAACCAGGTCCATCAAGGCAAACATACTCAAACAGACCCATTGGCACGAGAAGCGTCCATGCACAGGAGATAACCATGATCTGTGAATTATCTGGGAACTAAGAGGTTGTCTCCTAAAGAGAAAAAGGTTGCAAATTGATAAGAAGATAGAGTTCGATTTCAGCAAGGACAGAAACAATCGAGGAAGTTGAGATAAATGCGGTGGCAAGGCAAGTCTGTAGGCCAACTCTCCTACTTTATCTAAAACTTCAAATGGGCCGATATACCTAGGGCTCAACTTGCCCCTCTTTCCGAATCTCATCACGCCCTTCATAGACGACACTCGAAGGAATACCCGGTCTCCTACCGTAAAAGCCAAATCTCGAACCCTACGATCTGCATAGCTCTTTTGCCTGGATTGAGCTGTGCGAAGCCTATCCTGAATAATCTTGACCTTATCCAAGGCATCCTGGACTAACTCAGAACCCAATAGCCTAACCTCTCCGGGCTCAAACCATCCGACTGGAGACCGACATCGCCTACCATACAACGCCTCATACGGAGCCATCTGGATGCTCGACTGGTAACTGTTGTTGTAGGCAAACTCTGCTAATGGCAAGAAATGGTCCCATGAACCACCAAAATCAATAACACATGCCCGCAACATATCCTCCAAGGTCTGAATAGTGCGCTCGGACTGTCCGTCTGTCTGAGAATGAAATGTTCTGCTCAACTCTATATGAGTGCCTAATTCTCTCTGAAATACTCTCCATAAATGGGAGGTAAACTGAGTACCTCGGTCTGATATGATAGATAAGGGCACACCGTGCAATCTGAAAATCTCTCTAATATAGATCTGAGCCAACTTCTCTGCTGAAGATGAGACCGCCACCGGAATGAAGTGTGCTGACTTGGTCAGCCTATCCACCACAACCCATACTGCATCAACC
>MDKH01095854.1:0-26043 GCA_005239495.1 Nicotiana undulata | reverse complement strand
GGCTTGCCTAACCTCGCTGTTGGGCGCCATCGCGACCTGAATTAGGATTTGGGTCGTGACAACAATGATGCCCTCCTTTGGCACAAGAGACTTGGACATGTAAGTCTGAGTCAACTCAACAAATTAGTCTCCAAGGACGTGGTGATAGGACTTCCTAACATTAGGTTCAAGGAAGACAAAGTTTGTGAGGCTTGTGCAAGGGGGAAGTGGGTAAGATCCTCTTTTAAATGCAACAAAGTGGTAAGCACCACCAGAACGATGGAACTAGTCCATATGGATCTCTGTGGTCCAATAAGAACATTAAGCAGATGTGGTAAAAGATATGTGATGGTGTTTGTTGATGAAAAATTTGACATGTTTACTTCTTTTGTTAGAAAAATTCAGAAACAACTAGGTAATCAACTTGCATCAATTAGGTATGATCATGGCACTGAATTTGAAAATGCTAAATTTGCTGAATTTTGTGACGAGCATGGCATAGATCATAATTTTTCTGCTCCTAAGACTCCACAACAAAATGGAGTAGTTGAAAGAAAGAATAGGACACTTGAAGATATGGCTAGGACTATTCTTCTTTCTAGTAAATTATCCCATAGCTTCATGGCAGAAGCTGTAAATACTGCATGCTACATCATAAATAGGTGCATGACTAGACCTCTTGTTGAGAAGACTCCCTATGAGTTACTTAAAGGGAGAAAACTAAATATATCCCATCCTAGGGCATTTGAATGCAAGTGCTTTGTGCACAACAATGGTAAAGACTCCCTAGGCAAGTTTGATCCCATAAGTGATGAGGGAGTATTCCTGGGATATTTTCACATAGCAAAGCTTATAAAGTCTATAACAAAAGAACTATGTGTGTTGAAGAAAGTGTCATGTGGGTTTTGATGAAACTAACATTCTTTCTGAGAGACATGAACATGATGATGAAGCAATTGGGCTAGTAAGAAACTTAAATGAAACCATAGTCCAGACTGAAGCTGTACTGGAAGAAGGAACAAGTGATGGAACAGGTTCTTCCACCTAGAGCAACATGACATGGGGGGAATAACAAAGAGGAAATGATCCCCAAACCTCAATGGAACCTGTCCATGAACCTGTTCCACAACAACAAAACACCGAAGGAACATCAAGGGGAAACCAGTTGGTTGTGAAACCTTACAAGTATCAAAGTTCTCATCCCATTTTAGAACATAATACTGATCCAACCTCTAGAATCAAAACCAGATCTTCATTAAAGAAACTTTTTTCTTTTGATGCTTTCTTATCTCTTATTGAACCTAAAAATATTGTTGAGGCTTTGCAGGATGCATACTGGGTAAATGCAATGCAAGATGAACTCAACCAATTCGAAAGGAGTCAAGTTTGTCATCTGGTACCAAGACCCTTGGGCAGATTAGTAATTGGCACAAAATGGGTCTTCAAAAACAAACTTGATGCAGATGGAACAGTTACAAGGAACAAGGCAAGATTGGTGGTTCAAGGATATAGTCAGGAGGAGGGCATAGACTATGATGAAACCTTTGCCCCAATTGCAAGGTTAGAAGCAATAAGACTCCTCATAGTCTTTTCTGCTTACATGGAATTCACCCTTCACCAGATGGATGTCAAGAGTGCCTTCCTCAATGGCTATCTAAAAGAAGAAGTGTTTGTCAAGCAACATTCGGGGTTTGAAAGCAAGGAGAGTCCTGATCATGTGTACAAACTTAACAAAGTACTTTATGGGCTCAAGCAGGCCCCAAGATCATGGTATAAAAGATTATCAAAGTTTTTGCTTGAGCATGACTATAAGAGAGGTAAAATTGACAATACTTTATTCTTCAAATAAAAAGGTAATGATCTCTTGGTAGTTCAGATATATGTTAATGATATAATCTTTTGAGCAACTACTAATAATCTAAGTAAAGAATTTGCTAAGCTAATGGGGAGTGAATTTGAAATGAGAATGATGGGTGAGATTATTTTCTTTTTAGGCTTACAAACTAAACAAAATTCAAATGGAATTATGATCCATCGGCAGACGTATGTAAAAGAGTTTCTTAAAAGGTTTAAAATGGAAGATTCTAAAGAAATTGACACTCCTAATGCAAAAACTACAAATTTGGATATAGATGAACCTGGTTCATCTGTCGATCAGAAGTTGTATAGCGGAATGATTGGCTCATTGTTGTATCTCACTGCTAGTAGACCCGACATTGTTTTCAGTATAGGCCTTGGTGCAAGATTTCAGGAAAATCCAATGGAGTCTCACTTGAATGCTGTAAGAGAATTTTGAGATATCTAAAAGGCACCACTGATCTTTATCTTTGGTATCCAAATTGGAATAATTTCAATCTATGGGATATGATGATGCTGATTATGCAGGTTTTCTTGTGGATAGAAAGATCACCTCAGGTATGGCACACTTTTTTGGCTCATGTATTGTGTTTTGGGCAACCAAAAGTCAAAATTCAGTGGCCTTATATACTTCTGAAGTTGAGTATGTTGTTGCTGCTTCATGTTATGCTCAATTGTTGTGGATCAAACAACAATTAATGGACTTTGGAATTGATATTGGTTGTATTACCATTTTTTGTGATAACACTAGTGCAATTAGTATGACCAAGAGCCCAGTTCATCACAAGAGAACTAAGCACATAGATGTTAGGCATCACTTTTTGAGGGATAACTATGAAAAGGGGTTGATCATTGTGAAACTTTGTGCTACTAACAATCAAATAACTAAAATCTTCACAAATGCCCTAAGTCGAGATCACTTTGAATGGAACATGTTATAATTTGGGATGATTAAGATCGCCTAAAAGGACCAGTTCATAATTCACAACAAAAAAGGGGAATATGAAAAAACAATTAAAAAAAATATTGGTTAGAAAATCTGGAAATTGTGTATATAACTAGATTAATTTTTGTTTAGTCTCATACTTTAAATAGTATACTCTTGTTCCCTGTGTTAAAATGACTCATTAATCTCTAATGATATTTTCTCTATTTTGGCAAATTCAGACTTACACAAGAGAATTCTCAGTGAAGAACCTGATTTATCAAGATAACACTATATGTTTTCTACACTCTGCATAATTTGAAATAATAATATTTGGATCATGATAAGAGTCCTACTTAATTCCAAAGTTCTTTTGAACTTATTCGTTACAAGTGAACCAGTTCCGTTCAAAGACTCCTAATCGAATTAAACCACCTAGATTCTAGTGAAAGACTCCAACGTCTTTTCAAAATTGGAATTCAGTTTGATTAGACTTCTAAAAGTATGAAAAGCCCGTTGTTACCCATTAATCACCTCTCTTTTTATTGATCAACATTATTGTTTTCTTCACTCCATTACTTTTTAAGCTGTCAAACTCTCTCCATCTTCTCTAATCTTCCAAACACAATCTACTTCTCTTTTCTTCCAGAACCAAGCACAAAAATGGCCAACACTATTGAAAACCCTTCATCACCACCACAAGAAACCACTTCCACACCCACTATCACTCCTTCCAACACCCAAACCTCTAAGAAAAGAGTAAAAATGATGGCTAACAAGGTTGTTGCTGGTGGATAGAAATTGCAAGCGAGTAGGGAGGAAGAACCTCAGAAATCTGATGATTCCTTCAAATCTGCTACTGAGGGGAAAGAAACTATTTCTTCCGAAATTGAACATGTATCTTTTGATCCTAAAGTCACTCCTGAGGCAATTTCTGAAGTAGCTGCATATTTGGAGAATAGGTTTGTAATGGTAGGTTCTATAGCTGGGGTTGCAACTACTGAGTCTGCAAAAGTTGGTGGTACAAATAAAACGGGAAAAGAAAGGGAGAGCAAGGGAGTTAGGAGTGATGTGAAGGGAAACGGTAAAAGAGTGGCTGATCATTCATCCACTCCTGTGAGTTTAACCAAAGACACAGGTGCAATGGTTGTTTGGGAAGATAAATATGGTGGAGAAAATGAGAGCGTACAGAAAATTGGGGGAAGTGGGTCTGGCGAAGCTGCTGAAGGGCTTGTTCAACTTGGAAAAAATAGAGATGAACCTAGTTTATTTGTAGAGGAAACCCTAGCAGACCTACTGAAGAAAGTGACTGAGAGCTATAATCCAAAGAACAAAAAGAACTTTCAAGGCTAAAACCCCTGGCACTGCTAGGGCTAACAAGAAAAGGAAGGATGCCCCTTTTGTTACTATTGAAATTTCTCCCACAAGAGGAAGAGCCATAAGAAGCCAGCTAAAGCAGAATGAGGTAGATTTGCAGAAGGACTTAGAAGAAAGCAAAAGGAAAGTGGTTGCTAAGTGAAAGAAGAAAATGGACGAGTCTGTTGAGGCTGTTGATATTGTTGAGATGGACTTGGTCCATCAAGAAGAAGAAGTGGAGGTTCTGACTCCAAAACCCAAGAAAGCCAAGACTTCCTCTAAGAAGTCTGTTTTTGAGTCTAAATCTGCTGAACCATCCACCCTGGCAAAAAGAACCAGGTCTGTTGTGAAGACAAAACAAGTGCAAATTGTTGAGGAAGAGGAATGAAATGGAGAGGAAGAGGAAGATGATTCAGATATTGAGAAGGACAAGATTGCCAAGTTTGGCAAGAGGAAAATTCTGAAGGGTATACTCCTAAAGTATTTGGAGGAGGAAGGAATGGTGTTGCTTTTGGAAAAATTGGAGTTGCAAGGTTGGAAGGACATGGTCCTTCAAATGGATGGCAGGTTGGCCAGGAATGAGATGTTGAGTTTATTGCAAATGCTGAGGTGAAAAATGAAAGGTTACCATCTTGGTGAAAGGAATGCAAAACTCTTTCAATGTGAAGGAGTTGGGAGATATTCTAGGTGTACCTGCTAAGGGGTACAATGACTACACAAAGCTTAAATGGCCAAGCCTAGAAAACCTTCCTACTGCCCTGTCCATTACCAGAAAATTCAGTGACAATGAGGAGGAAATTAAGCCCAAGGCTATGTACAAGAGTGAGATGAAGCCATCCCACAAGTTGTTGTTCGAATTTGTCAGCAAATTTGTTATGCCTAGGCAGGAAAGGAGGCACATTGAAAACTTCTTAGACGTGGCCCTAATGGAGTTTTTGGATAGTGGGAGGTAGATTAATTGACTTGGATTCATAATCCAGCTTCTTGATAGGGTTATAAATGGCTCTAAGACTCATGCTATTCCCTACGGCTTCATACTCACAGTTGTACTTGCACATTTCAAGGTACCTATGAAGAAGTGGGAGGTTGGTACAAGCAAGTATCATTTTGGGGCTAATACTCTACTTTCTTGCGATTATGAGTTCCATGCCACTCCTAAAGAACCTGGTTCATCTAAGAAGGTACCGGTGAATAGCAAGGTCAAAGCCTTGGTGCAAGAAAGTGGGGCTGAGGATGTTAAGATTAAGAGGCTGAAGAAGAGGTTGGATGAGGTGGAGACTGAGAGAGATGCTCTCAGAACTGAGATGGTAAGAGAAAAGGAGAAGAATGATGGCATTCTTCAAGATATGTTGAAACTCCTCCAAGCCAAAAACAAAGCACCTAGTTCTTCCCAGCCTTAAGCCTCCTAGCCTAGTGTAGATCAACCAGTGAACCAATTCGGGATTTTTTGTTGTTTTTGCTCATGTTTCCAGTATTTTTATTTCTTTTTATACTTTGTGGAAGAATCGTATCAATCATCAATGAAATTCGCTATTTTTTGCTCTAACTGTTTGCTTATATTTCTTTGATTGTTAAAATTCTTAGTTTGATCTATGGTGATTAATCCATGATTGCATTTGAAGTAGTCCCAGTGGCCATGAGTAAATTTTAAAATCTAGTTATCTCACATTTTTTATGCAATTTTTCAATGATGCCAAAAGGGGAAAAATGTTGTGCTTTACACTTTGAATAGTGATGTTTATTACCTAATGAACCTGGTCCTTGATGATAAGTGAAAAATGTTCTAACAGTGTGTTGATGTTGGGCTAAGTTGATACAGGGCCTAAGCTTATGAAAAGCACAGAGATTGTCATCATCAAAAAGGGAGAATTTGTTGGCCCAAGTGAAAGTTAGTTTTGAAGATTGACAAAGGAAGCTCAGGCATGAACCATGTCCATCCCTTGTGTGCATAGACACTGGAAGATTCGAGCATGTGGGATGCACGTGAAGGAGATAAATTTAACTTGGTATAATTGATATCTCCTGATAAAAAATGATGCGTAAATCATAAGGATAATGACTCCTTACGCAAAGAGAACATTATCCAAGATAAGGGAGGAGTTAGAAGTTGAGATTAACTAGAACTCTTCCACCAAGGAAGAGTAGCATTGAAACTCTAGTTGTTTTCTATTTTACTAACTCTACAAATTGCAGGATGTTCTCACTTTACATGTAACACACAAAAGTAGAAGTTAAACGTATTGAGAGAAAAATAGCAAGGCGTTTTGCAAGCAGTTCGTGTGGGATTCAAGTGTGCGAATCTGAAGCTACACGAACCAGATAGAAGAACCAGCTCCAAGTGTCTGTCTTTTATTCTAGTTCAATTGTAGTATGTGTTTTCATATTGTACCTTTCAGCTTTATCGAGAGGCAATTGTATTAGGTACTCAAAGTATTCAAGTTAGAGTTAACTTGAAGTTGTCGTAACAGTTAGAGGCTGTTTGCTACAACGAGATTAGAGTTAGTCCTAGGTTTACAAAAGTGTTTTTGTAAATGTATTTTTTGGCTCAGTGATTTAGTGGAGAGTTTGGGAAAATTCTACTAAGAAGTAGGCCGTAGTTTTTTCACCTTTTGAGCCAGGTGTTTTCCACGTAAAATACTTGTGTTCTTTACTTTCCGCATTTACTATTTCAGCAATAGTAGGTTAAGGAATACATAGAAGAACCCGGTTCTTCTATAATCAGTTTAGACAAAATATTGGGCACCACACAAATCATCCCCTCTTGTGTGGTATTGAAATTAAAACATCACAAAACCAGACCAACTACGTTGGTTTGCCAAAAATCATATCAAACCAAAACTAATAGAATCATGTTTTTTCCCTGTCGCATAAATTATAAATTCAATTCATTTAATTTAAGCTCTAAAGATAGAAGTTCTAATGTGTCGATAAATGATCAACCAGAATCGGACAAATTGATAAATTTATTATCTGTCAAAACATCCGTAGACGAGAATTTCATCGTGAAACATGATAATTTTTCACTTTCATAAGTCAAACAACAACATTATATCCACATATGCTTCTAACCAAACTAACCAACATGATCAAAACATTAAGCCAATCACTACAATAACTTCGATATTGAAAAGTACAATAAATATGTATGTGCACGGAAGAATTATGTACACATATATAGTTGGTTTGGTTCCTTTGTTTTTCTTATATAATCGAGAGATTCCAAGGACTAGTGGCACACGATTCAAATAGATGGACAATGGGACTACCTATCTATCATTCTTCACTTAATTCATATTTTTGCGTGTGTCAGGGTTCAAACATGTGACGTACGCCTAACTCATTCATCACTCATTTCACATTTACTATTAGACCAAAGCCGTGGGGCTGGTTCCTTTATTTTTATAAAATCAAACCAAACCAAACTAAATATTATCGATTTATTTATTAAAAACACAGATTATCAAGAAAAACCAAGTTGTTAGTTGGGCATCAGAAAACCAAACCTATGAAGCCCGGAACTATTTGTTGTATTTTCTCACGGGTAAAGCCTGGAAACTTTTTTTATGCTTTTTCCCTTATACGAGCACATTCCTCTGTTAAAGCGTATGGCCTTAGTAGGAGAATGATGGAAGGGAAGCAAACGAATGTGAAGATGCAGTGAATGTCATGCATGGGGAAATGCGCATACAAAAACTTATTAATAAGGGACTTAACTTCTTTTTTTTCTAATATTTATTTATTTAAAGTCTATTTTTCTAGCATTTTTTAGATACAAAGTTATTAATAATTTTCTTAAAATCAATAACCCCTAATAAGTCCTTTTTAATTGACAATATAGCTAATTCATTTAATTTTTATAGAGACATTGTTTATCTTAGGTGCGATTTTATCAAATTTAATTTTAAAATTTTCTTTTCACTGAAAGGACGGAAACAAGAGTTATTAACATTATCCCATAAGTAATATAGGCATCGGAAAAAGAATCAATGTTTTTTGTTTGATCGAGTGTATCAATTAAACAATTATCTTCTAATTGTACTATTTTTCTTAATTTTTTAATTCCGAAAATAAATCTAAACCATCAATATCGAATTGATTATTATGCTTTAAAGAGAATTCAAGATTAAGGTAATATTTTTTCAAATTTTCATCATCGTGATCTTAGTTATTACCGCTAAATAGAAAACAAAAATATTTTTATATGCTTCAAATTGTTCAAATCTATTTTGAAGTGAAAAAATAACCATGTCTACTATGTATAAAATAATCAACTCTAAACGACTCTTCGAACGATTTTGAGATTTTATTATCAAGATTCTCATCAAATTGTTACTTCCTATATATCATACGTTTCTTACAAAATTCGAGTTCGGTATTCATTTGAAGTGCAATTTTCTTGGAAGAAATCATAGCAACTTCTCTATACTTGTTAAATAAAGAAATCAAACTTTTTCACTTCAGTGGACCTTTTTTTAAACTTATACATAGCCTATTAGGCATAAAAAAAAATGGGGCACCCATAAATGTGGGGCTAAAATACTTGCTTTATGAAAGGGACGTCCCTACAAAGACTGTGTATCTCCTTCTGCTCTCCATACCTTAGACTATAGGTGTTTAACGGGCCAGGCAGGGCTGGGATCAGGGTTCGGGGGAGGGGGGGTGTAAGGGGTTGAGCCGGCTAGTTTCGAAACTCTGATTAACCGGACCAGTCTACACCAGTAAAGTCAACTCACTGTTGAACTTGTTAACCGGATCGGTTCAACGACTATTTTCTGATTTTTTTTAAATTCATTTGACAGTTGGCAACAATCAACTTCCAATTTGACTGTTCGTAACAACCAGCTTCCAATTTGATCGTTGCCCAACAGATATTTTGTAAGAATATCCATTTTTGAGCAATTATTTTAAAAAATAATACTTTTAGTAAATACTAATTTAGCCCTTTGAAAAATTATAAATACATTCCCCCTCTTCTTTATTTCTTCACTCATCTCTCATGTCTCAACAAATTCTCAATTCAAGTTAAACCATGCCCCGTGCTTCTAGAGCGCGCTCATGTATTTGGGAACAATTTGAGGTGGTAGAAGAAAATGAAGAAGTTCACAAAGTAAAGTGCAAGAACTGTGGTCGAGTCTTAAATCGTCTTCGAAAGTGGGAGGGCACATGCAATTTAAGGAGGCATATAAAGAGTTGTCTTGAGCCTCCAGAAATTCGTATTTAAGTTGATTTGAGACAATTTGTGTTATTTTAAAAGTATTAGACGTATTTATGCTTAATGTCTTAGTTTGTTAGATTCATTTGAAATATTATTATGCAATGAAACTACAAAAGCCCTTGATGTTTGATCCATATATATCAAGTTATTATAACACTCAAGTATCCGCTGTAAGATTTTGTCATGCCCCAAAATCCGATGAACGAGACCGGCGCCTAACCAGATGATTCCGGTCAAGCGGACCTGAATTGCCTTTCTTACCCAACGCGCTACCCCGTAGTTACAATATATGTTTTATAAATGAAATAGCAAAATAGAGTCAAGATATGTATTTTCATCATAAGTGCATTTTCCTTCTTTAAAGATTCAACATTCGATAATCCCAAAACACATGCGCTAAATACAGCATTTCCGATGCGAAACCACGATTCTAATAAATACAACCACTACCCAAAATACATGTACAACCCACATAGTGTCTACGGAGCCTCTAAGAATACTAGGAGTTTACATAGACTTGCCGGCAACAAGGCCCCGGCTATACCTTTAGAGACACAACATATACAAAAGGAGATGATATAGACTACACACGGCCCCGAGAGGAAGTGAGGCTCACCAGAACTGCTGAAGGGATGAAGAGGAGGCACCACTATCGGCGGTCGGAGCTACCTGCTATGGAACCACCTACATCCATATAAAAGATGTAGCGCCCCCTGTAAAAGGGACGTTAGTACCATTGAATAGTACTAGTATGTAAGAAAAAACTTTACTCTAAGTAAAATCAAAACAGTGCACATATAGAAGTCGGCCAAAGAAACCAAACAATTATTGCACAAAGATACAGAGAATCACAAATGAGCTTTTCACAGTTTCTTATTTCAATTGTTCTCCTGTTTCGACGCGCAACCCGATCCCACCGTACAATCATATTCCACCCTTATTCTTCTCATAATTCCACCCTTATTACTTCAGTTATGGCGTGCAACCCGATCCCACCGTACAATCACATTCCACCCTTATTACTTCTCAACATATCATCCTTATTTCACCTGTTGCGGTGCGCAACCCGATCCCATCGGACATCATTTAGATAGCAACAACAATCAACAGTTTAATCACAAGGATTTCTACCATCAAGAGTATAAATTTATAACAACCACACAACCATGTGAAAACAAGGGCACAATAATCTTTACCAAGCAGTGAGTCATGTATGGTACGCCATAACATTAAGATCAGTTAAATCAATTCACTTTTCTTTCCCATCATTCACTACTCAGCCCTTGGCACTTGGATACATTCAACAATTGAGTTCATTACCATTTTTATTCATTTACTAGCACTTTCTTTCATACCGATAAGTCCAAGCATATAGCGAGTCTTGCACATGACAGGGTAAGCACAAAGAATCATATTTCACAATATCAAGTAGCATGGTGACATAGTAATCAACTTAAGGCATTCATAGAACATGATTCTTCACCTCATCACAATAGGACAATCAATTCAAATACAATCGAACCAGAAATTCATACCGAATACTCGGACACCAACAAGGCAACTCTACAAAGATTAAAGTTAGCCATACATACCTCGAGTCGGAATTTTCCCTTTAATATCTATTCTCAAACCACCGGACCTTCTAACACCTTCAATCTAATTTACAAGATGACATGTTTAGACTTAGAATTAGAAATCATGAACTCATTTGGGCATTTTATCAAACATTATGTGATCCCTTAGATTAACTAAACCTTTTTAGTGAAAAATTACTCTAACTTGCTTCCCTTTACTTGGTTATGGTAAGTTAATCACATGCATGCAAGGTCTTAACTCTCATCTTCAAGAACCACCTAGGTGTGTCCCATTTTAGCTATATTCAGAGAATTTAAGGAAGAAATGGGGTGAGAAATTTACCTGATCTGCGATCGCATAGTGGAACGCAGATCCACACAATTATGGAAAATTTATCTTTTAAGTCTCAAGGTACTTTTTACTTCAAAAAGGTCCGTTTTTAAGAATTTCTACAGTTATAACAACATGGGGAACTACCCGGGCATCTTATTTAGTTAAGAAATTTTACGGGTCTTTACATCCTCCCCCACTTAGAATCATTCGTCCTCGAATGAGGATCGGGTTTCACTAAGCTATGAAAACATGACTTGCCAACCCCCAATTCTCACTAACTCCGATATTTTATGAAATTTTTTCCAGAGTTTCCTCTGTAATTAGGCATATCTACCTGCCAGAGAGCCCCCGAAACACATTGTTAACCAATTCCACACAGTTTCAGTTACTTCATCAACTTACACATAATTCGGTTATCTCAACAAGTTGTATATATTCAATTTTTTCAACAAGCTACACATAGTTCGGTTAACACCACAAATTTGCACATAATTCAACTATTACAATGAGTTGCACATAATTCAGCTATTTCAAGGATTTGCACATGATCCAACTATTCACAACATCTACGAATGCCGCACAAAGTTGAGAAATCACAATAGCAGGATAATTAGGGGAGTGAGGTGTCCTTGCACAAAATTTGACACAAAGGTGTAATTGCTTAGAGATGGAAACTTTCAAGACCACTACTGGACTTATTCAAACAAATGGGGATATTTCTCTTTCATTTCATTTTCCGCTTCCCACGTGGCTTCTTCGACTTGTTGACTCCGCCATAATACTCTAACCAAAGCGACCTCTTTGTTTCTCAACCTACGAACTTGCATATCTAGAATAGCAACCATAACCTCTTCATATGACAACTCTTCATTAATTTCAATGGTCTCAACCGGCACGATGGCGGATGGATCTCCAATTACCATCCTCAGCATGGACACATGAAACACCGGGTGCACTAATGACATCTCAGGGGGCAATTCCAACCTATACGCCACCTGTCTTATCCTTTGAGCAATACTATATGGCCCGACATACCTTGGGCTCAATTTCCCTTTCTTCCCAAACCGCATCACTCCCTTCATGGGAGACACCTTCAAGAATACCCAATCATCTTCTTGAAACTCCAAATCTCTTCGACGAACGTCCGCATAGGATTTATGACGACTCTGAGCAGTCTTCATCCTCTCCTGAATGACTCTAAATTTTTCCATAGCTTGGTGCACAAGATCCGGTCCTAGAAGTTCCTCCTCACCAACCTCGAACCATCCAATTGACGACCTACACCTCCTTCCATATAATGCCTTAAATGGGGCCATCTGAATACTAGCATGGAAACTGTTATTGTAAGAAAATTCTATAAGCGGCAAGTGATCATCCCAACTACCCTTGAAATCTAATACACAAGCCCGTAACATGTCTTCAAGCGTCTGAATAGTCCGCTCTGCCTGGCCGTCCGTCTGCGGGTGGAAAGTTGTGCTGAGATTTACCTGCGTACCCAATCCTTGCTGAAATTTCTTCCAAAAGTTAGCTGTGAACTGGGCCCGTCGATCCGAGATAATAGATACCGGAGTTCCATGGAGCCTGACTATTTCTTTGATATACAACTGAGCGTACTGTTCTGCAGTATCGGTGGAATTGACTGACAAGAAATGTGCCGACTTCGTGAGTCGATCCACTATCACCCAAATTGAGTCGATCCTATGCGGAGTGTGGGGTAACCCCACCACAAAGTCCATATTGATCATTTCCCATTTCCATGTTGGTATTTCCATAAGTTGTGCCAACCCACCGGGCCTCTGATGCTCGGCCTTCACTTGCTGGCAATTCGGACACCTAGCCACAAAGTCCGCAACACCCCTCTTCACACCATTCCACCAATAAATCTCCTTGAGATCGCGATACATTTTCGTAGAACCTGGGTGTAGGGAATACCTGGAATTGTGATCCTCCGCCATAACTCTCTCCCGAAGATCATCCACATCCGGAACACATAGCCTCCCTTGGCACCGCAAAACACTGTCATCATTGCCGAGTGAAAATGTTGAAGTCTTGTGATTCAGAATTGCTTCTCTCAACTGTGCCAAAGCTGGATCCCTGAATTGCTTTCCCTTGACTTCCACTACAAGCAAAGACTTCGCTCCATTACGCACCACGACATTCCCTTCATTTGAGGCCGAAAGATAGACCCCCAATATGGCCAACTAATAAACCTCCCGAGCCAAAGGCCTCTTACCTGCTTCCAAATGGACCAAGATACCCATGGATTTCCGACAAAGAGCGTCGGCTACCATATTTGCCTTCCCTGGATGGTACAAAATATTCATATCATAATCCTTGAGCAATTCTAATCACCTTCGATGTCTTAAGTTCAACTCCTTCTGTTTGAATAAATACTGAAGACTCTTGTGGTTTGTGAACATAACCACATGGACCCCATAAAGATAATGCCTCCAGATCTTCAATGAAAACACAACCGCCGCGAGCTCCAAATCATGCGTTGGGTAATTCTTCTCGTGATTCTTGAGCTGCCTAGAAGCATACGCTATTACCTTACCACATTGCATCAATACACACCCCAAACCAACCTTTGAAGCATCACAATATACCACAAAGCCTTCTGTACCTTCCGGCAAGGTCAACACTGGCGCCGAAGTCAATCTTGATTTCAATTTTTGAAAACTCTTTTCACAAGCATCGGACCACTAAAACTTAACCGCTTTCTGCGTCAGCTTAGTCAATGGGGAGGCGAGAGTAGAGAATCCCTCCACGAACCTCCGATAATATCCAGCTAAACCCAAGAAACTGCGGATCTCCATCGGGGTCGTTGTCCTAGGCCAATCCTTCACTGTTTCTATCTTTTGGGGATCAACCTGAATCCCTTTCCTGGAAACAACATGCCCCAAAAAGGTGACTGATTCTAGCCAAAACTCACATTTTGAGAACTTTGTATACAACTGGTGCTGATGGAGAGTTTGCAGAACTGCCCTGAGGTGATTAGCATGATCGTCTTGACTCCGCGAATAAAAAAGGATATCGTCGATGAAGACTATCACGAAAGAGTCAAGAAACGGCTTGAAAACCCGATTCATAAGATCCATAAAAGTTGTTGGGGCGTTGGTTAGCCCAAAAGACATTACCAAGAATTCGAAGTGCCCATAACAAGTCCTAAAGGCGGTCTTAGGAATATCCTGCTCCCTGATCTTCAACTGGTGATACCCGGACCGTAAATCAATCTTTGAGAAGAACCTAGCACCTTGCAACTGGTCGAACAAATCATCTATCCGAGGCAATGGGCATTTGTTTTTTATGGTGACCTTGTTGAGCTGCCGATAATCAATACACATCCGAAGCGATCCATCTTTCTTTCTGAAAAAAAGAACCGGTGCGCCCCAAGGTGACACACTTGGCCTAATGAAACCCTTTTCTAATAGGTCTTTCAATTGCTCTTTTAACTCTCTCAATTCTGTCGGCGCCATCCTGTAGGGTGGAATAGATATTGGTTGTGTACCTGGCAATAATACATCAATCCCGAAATCGATCTCTCTATCTGGTGGAATCCCAGGAAGCTCACCCGTAAATACTTCAAGAAATTCATTCACAACGGACACGAATTCGGGAGCAGGCGCCTCTGAAGTGGTGTCCGCAACCCGGACCAAATGGTAGATGCACCCTTTTTAATCATCTTTGAGGCCTTAAGGTAGGAAATAAACCTACCTCTTGGCACGATATTATTCCCCTCCCACTCGATAACTGGTTCATTAGGAAACTTGAGCCTCAAAATTCTGGTTCGGCAGTCGAGTTTAGCAAAGCACGAATAGAGCCAATCCATCCCCATAATTCCATCAAAATCTACCATTTCTAACTCAACAAGCGCACGAACTCCATATGATGCTCCCACAAACTCCTGCTACCCTGCTTGAGGACCTCAAACTCCGTAGCACGGGCTGCAATAATCTCGACAGGCAAGAAATGATCCATAAAGGCATCTACAAACTCATCCCACCTCGCCGGAGGGATCCCCTCTCCACTGGAACTCTCCCACATCTCAAACCATAAATATGTCGCTCCCTTCAGATGATAGGAAGCTAACTCAACTCCCTATGTCTCAGTATCCCTCATAACCCGGAGGGTCTTGTACATCTCATCTATAAACTCCTGAGGATCGGCCTCTAGGTCAGTGCCTGTGAACTCTAGAGGGGCTAACCGTAGAAATCGGTTGACTCTGGAACCTGAAGAGTCCCCTTGCTCGCTTGAGGACGCAGGGGAGACGTTTGATCTTTGGGCCTGGGAGGCCATTAGTTGAGTCAACATCTGGATAGCTCCTCTGAGGTCCCCATCAGAAATGCCGGGACCAGAAGCTGGAGCTGGAGGTGGGTCAGGAACATTAGCGGGAGGGATTTCAGCACCCTCCGCTGGAGCAGGAATAGAATAGTCTGGCCTGGAGTGGAGGAGTCAGGCTGATTTATGGCTGGGGAATCATTCACACCCGCACCATCAGCTGGAGAATTTATGACCACTCCTGGGGTGGCATTGGCCTCTAGGCCGAGTCGAGCTCTCTTCTTGAGTTCCATTTACTGAAAATTGAAAAAACGCACAAGTTAGAGATAGACAACCTCACCTTTCACCACATCACACGATATAGAATAGCAATAAAAGGGTACTTTTCTAAATGTCCATGCAGCCCCTAATTATAGATGTGGTCGACAACACACCGATAAAAAGGGCTCTACTAGACACGGCTCCGAGACATCCTAGGACACTCTTAAAACCTGAGGCTCTGATACTAAGTTTGTCACGCCCCAAAATCTGAGGGACGAGACCGACGCCTAACCGGATGATTCCGGTCAAGCGGACCTGGATTGCCTTTCTTACCCAACGCGCTACCCCGTAGTTACAATATACGTTTTATAAATGAAATAGCAAAATAGAGTCAAGATATGTATTTTCATCATAAGTGCATTTTCCTTCTTTAAATATTCAACATTCGATAATCCCAAAACACATGTGCTAAATACAACATTTCCGATGCGGAACCACGATTCTAATAAATACAACCACTACCCAAAATACATGTACAACCCACATAGTGTCTACGGAGCCTCTAAGAATACTAGGAGTTTACATAGACTTGCCGGCAACAAGGCCCCAGCTATACCTTTAGAGACACAACATATACAAAAGGAGATGATATAGACTACACACGGCCCCGGGAGGAAGTGAGGCTCACCAGAACTGCTGAAGGGATGAAGAGGAAGCACCACTATCGGCGGTCGGAGCTACCTGCTATGGAACCACCTACATCCGATGTAGAGCCCCCTGTAAAAGGGACGTTAGTACCATTGAATAGTACAAGTATGTATGAACAAACTTTACTCTAAGTAAAATCAAAACAGTGCACAAATAGAAGTCAGCCAAACAAACCAAACTTTTATTGCACAGAGATACAGAGAATCACAAATGAGATTTTCACAGTTTCTTATTTCAATTGTTCTCCTGTTGCGACGCGCAACCCAATCCCACCGTACAATCATATTCCACCCTTATTTCTTCTCATCATTCCACCCTTATTTCTTCTGTTGCGGCGTGCAGCCCGATCCCACCGTACAATCACATTCCACCCTTATTACTTCTCAACATATCATCCTTATTTCACCTGTTGCGGCGCGCAACCCGATCCCATCGGACATCATTTAGATAGCAACAACAATCAACAATTTAATCACAAGGATTTCTACCATCAAGAGTATAAATTTATAACAACCACACAACCATGTGAAAACAAGGGCACAATAATCTTTACCAAGCAGTGAGTCATGTATGGTACGCCATAACATTTAGACCAGTTAAATCAATTCACTTTTCTTTCCCATCATTCACTACTCAGCCCTTGGCACTTGGATACATTCAACAATTGAGTTCATTACCATTTTCATTCATTTAGTAGCACTTTCTTTCATACCTATAAGTCCAAGCATATAGCGAGTCTTGCACATGACAGGGTAAGCATAAAGAATCATATTTCACAATATCAAGTAGCATGGTGACATGGTAATCAACTTAATGCATTCATAGAACATGATTCTTCACCTCATCACAATAGGACAATCGATTCAAATACAATCGAACCAGGAATTCATACCGAATGCTCGGACACCAACAAGGTGACTCTACAAAGATTAAAGTTAGCCATACATACCTCGAAACGGAATTTTCCCTTTAATATCTATTCTCAAACCACCGGACCTTCTAACGCCTTCAATCTAATTTACAAGATGACATGTTTAGACTTAGAATTAGAAATCATGAACTCATTTGGGCATTTTATCAAACACTATGTGATCCCTTAGACTAACTAAACCCTTTTTAGTGAAAGATTACTCTAACTTTCTTCCCTTTACTAGGTTATGGTAAGTTAATCACATGCATGCAAGTCTTAACTCTCATCTTCAAGAACCACCTAGGTGTGTCCCATTTTATCTATATTCAGAGAATTTAAGGAAGAAAAGGGGTGAGAACTTTACCTCTTATGGTGAAGAAGACAACGACTACTCGAAGGTTTCCAGGCCTAAGTAGAAATGGAGGACCAATTTGGTGGAGGAGATGGCTTTCTCTCACTAAACTCACTCTCCCTTCTCTCTATTTTAGGCAGATAGACGTTAAAATAAAAGGGGTAGGTGTTTTATTAGGCTGGGGGTCGGGTATAAAATTTAGAAATTAGAAGCCCTGAAGCAGGGAATGCGGTCAGGAATGCGATCGCATTCCTGTCACATAAATGGCCCTCAACTGGGCCAAAATGGGTGACGTATAATGAATATGAGACTTGTTAATCATGATTTAATTATGTGTAAATTCATAATATGACTATGTATGATGTTTGGATATAAAATATAAAATTTGGGGAAAATCAGATTTAAGTTGTGGAACAACCGACCAAGGATTTGCATTGTAACTAAGTTTTTTGACCAATACATTTCGTATTTTACATGAGATATTTTTGGGACATATCATACACTAAATTTAAGGTCTTGGGTTTGGTTTCCAACACTCTTAACCATTCATTCATACAACATCCTGATAAAAAGATACAAGCGTCTGAAGAAGACCAATGCTAGGGTGCCAAGCTAGCAACTCTTTGACTTTTCAAAAGTGGATATATATATGCCCTATGTCTTCTTTTTCTTCATTTTTCCAGAGACCACGAACAAAGAAGTCCCATAAACTCATCCTTAAGCTTCCTACAAGGGTTTCAAAGAGGATTAACATCTCGGGTACAAAATCAAGAAGCGATAATATTAGAACGATTCCTACGACGTAAGTATCATTATACCGCCTCTCATTTTCTTTGTAGTTTGAGTTTTGGAAGGTAATTCATAGTTACTACAATGCCTACTTTCTGCATTTAAGCTTTTAAATCTCAAGGACGATTGATAAATTTGTTTCCTAATAGTTAGTACTCGCGGGACAATGATCAAAAGCTGTGAGTTCGATTTATTCCACTTATAGTGGATTGTTTGTAGTCCACTCGTGTTGGAATATTGTGCTGCTGATTTATAGAGTTTGGAAGGAAAAAGGGAATGGATAAATTCCACATGTGGTAGGATAGTGGTCTGGTCACTCGTCTTTGCAATTTCAAGTTAATTGATAACTTGTCGATTGGGTGTGTTATGGTATATTTGGGCTTTTTGTTGTATTAAAGTCCCGAATTGTAGTTAGAGTATTTTTGAGCTGTTTATTGTATTGTGTTGTTTTCTTGCTTATAGTAGTCTTGAGGAACAATAAAATTAGTGGAAATATTGTCGGTTTTGCTACAAATTAAGTTACTTTTGTTATATAAATGATAGAGTCATTCGTAGCTTGACAATAGCTTCATTGTCGTTGTTGTAGATTAAGGTGCAGTGAGCTAAGTTTAGCATTGTTGTTGGACATATTTCTATGAGGTTTGTTAAGGTTATCCCTTCTTTCCTTTTGACATGATACATATGATATAACGAAACGAGCAAACATGTAACTTTCATAAATGGCTCTATTCTTAGAAGTACTAGGATTGCTTATGTTCTTGATTCCCCATATGTCCTATTAATATATCGTCTGTTTATGGGTCTCAGAAAATACATAAGTGATAAAGTTTCATGATATTAGTCGAAGGCATATTGATCTTATGATATCCCGAGAGTCTTATTGACTTACTTCTTATATTGCATTCATTTATACATGTACATTGACCCATGACCAGATGACGTTATATACGCGTATATTATATGTATATGGTCTACGGGTAAAGGTTACGATGTTATATATGCACCACCACGTGATCAGTTAGTATACGTTGATGATTTTACCCACTGAGGCCGAGATGATATGATGGGATGCCCTCAGAGACTTGATGATGTTATGTACGCATATACCTAAGCATGATATGACATTTATATGCATATGCATGACATTATAAATGTTGAATGATTCACAAAGCTATTCAAACTTCCAGGTTGAGTCCTCTACTCCATGTTTCTTTCATGTCTTTTATATACTGATTTGTATGCCTTACAAGCTCGGCACAATATTCGTGTTGATGCCCCTTTTGCCCGGGGGCTTGCATTTCATGCCCGCAGGTGTAGGTAGACAGGTTGACGGTCCCCCTTATTAAGATTCTTGCTCAGAAAGAGTTGTTGTTCTCCATTTGATCTAGAGTTGCTATTGGGTTTTGGTACGATATTTTTGTATTTATGTGGGTATGATGGGGCCCAGTGACCTGAGGCCCTTTGTAAAATTTGGTTGTAAACTTAAAATTCTTGAGTCATGATGATGGATTCTCAATATTCGATGTTGTTTTAATGATTTGAGTAAGCAAGCTAGTTTATATGATGTTATTACACTTGTGTGAATGTTCGGATTGGAGCCAGAGGGACTCAAGTGAGTTTTGGATGTGTTGTAGTTGATTTTGGAAAGGCTTATGCTTAATAGTTGCTGGTGTGAAGTTGCAGGTCTCGCATGTGTGAGAATCTAATCGTAATCACGAGCCTCACATTTGCAATGTCAGGCTCGTAAATTCGAACATGGGCTAGGGGCTGGATCCTTGCAATTGTAAATAAAGGTTCCCTTTTGCGAACTATTCTCTGGTCGATTTTGCGGCTCTTTGAGTCATATTTGCGACACAGTCATGTAAAGCAGCTTCGCATTTGCGAAGCTTGGCTCATATTTGCGAGTGGGTAGTCCTTCACAAATGCGAACATAATGTCGCATTTGTGAGTAATGTAAGTCTGATACACTGATCACATTTGCAAGGCGGTTCGCAATTGCGACATCTGCAGCTGGGTAAAAGTTGGAAAAAATGGGACTTAGCTCATTTTACACATTTCTCAATCCTGGACTCCATTGAAGCGATTTCTTGAGAGCTTTTTATTCTAAGCAACTCTAGTTTATTTTCCATCAATTCACATTACTCTTCCATGAATTTCTTCATCCAATCTATGAATTTCAAGCTAGAAATTAGGGGTTTGGATAGAATTTAGAAATTGGGTAAAATTGAGATTTGGACCTCGAATTGAGGTCAAATTTCGAAACACATGACATAATCGGGCTTGGGGTGAATGGGTAGTCGGGATTTGGTCCGAATATCGAATTTTGATCAAGCTAGCCCATGATTGACTTTTGTTGACCTTTTCATATATGATCAAAATTGAAATTTTTTTCATTCATGGGTAGTTTCTAAAGCCTGTTTTGGATTGTTTGAATGATATTTGGCTAGATCCGGTAGGTTAAGAGGCTTATTCTAAAGGAAAAGTGATAATAGGCTAGATTCATATAGTTTAGCGACCATTTACGCCCTAACTTAGCTATGCTTCACTGTTATATGAAGTTTAAATGACAAAGAATGGTTCTAATTATGAATTTTATATTTTCAGGAGCAAGCCTTGATTATGAGGACATATGACAGTGTTTGGAGCTAATTTAAAGCAAGGAAAGCCACTCGGAGGTGAATGCGTGAAAGAAGAAAAAAAGAAGAGGAGATAGATGATTCAAGGAGCGCGGGCCAAGCGCGGTCCATGCCCGATCATGCTCGAGCAGGGGTCGCCAGGCAGACTTGAACGGCATATGCGCGACCCATGCGCGGTCCATGCGCAGCTGCGCTAGTCACGCCGAGGAATATTATATCAGGGGTAATTTTTGAAGTTCTGGGGCAATCCCCCTTAACCTATAAGAGGTCCAACTCGCCCAAAAAGAAGATATCAAGGTTTTAATAGGATTGTTGAAGGCAAGAAGAGGCAAGAGGCAAGGCGGAAGATTCGACATAGAGTTTTATCCTTCTTCTTCTTATTTTGATCATTGATGATGAATTTTGTTGTTGTGATTATGAAAACAATTATGCGTAGCTAATTATTTAGTCTAGGGTTTTGATGGAACCTATTGAAGGATGAACTTCTTGTTATGATAATATAGTTTTGCCCAAGTTTAATCTCTATTTGTTCAACTACGTTCTTGCTGTAGTTAATTGAAAGGATCCTCTATTAGATGTATCTATTTAGTATGTATTACTCGGGAGAGAGTGCATATTTAGGTAGTTGTTGAACAACATCACTCCCGACGTATGTGAGAAATCAATAACCGAGGGTTTAAAGGGATAATGAAACCTTGGGTGCGGTTTAAGTGAGCTGTAATAAAAGCCAGCTAGCGTAACTGGGGAGAGTATGTCTAGTAAATTGTTGTAATTACTCGGGAGAGATTTACGGTAGTAAGAGTGCTCATGATCAATAGAGAAAATTAGGCAAATCTATATGAAACATAATAGGAAGGGATTCCATCAATAGGGGAAATCATAACCTTAGATCCTTCTCTTTATTGTTTACAACCCATTCATAATTATCTCTTAATTTAAAAAGTTTCATTCGGTAATAGTTAGTAGAAAAACAACCAATTGTTATTCAAAATATCTTGGAATGAGTCAGATAACAGTAATTGATAGGTTAATTCCCTGTGGGATTCGACTCTGGGCTAAATACCCGGAATATATTGAAATGATGTTTGTGATCGGGTTGCATGCCATAATGGATATTGATGTCATAGATGATATTCTGGGGCCTTATATTATGTATTTTCTTTTTTGGTTTTCACATTAATTGTTGTCGCTCTATTCTTCTATTATTTTTACTTATACTCGTATAGATTTATTGTGAGTGCCTTGTTATAGCCTCGTCACTACTTTGTCGAGGTTAGGCTCGGCACTTACGAAGTATATGAGGTCGGTTGTACTCATACTGCACTTCAGCACTTTTTGTGCAGATTTTGGTGTGAGTCTCAGTAGCGTTTAGAGGAGGCATGCTCAGGCTGTCATTTATCCGGAGGTAAAGCTGCACGACATTCACCGACCCTGAAGTCCCTCTCTTATCTTTTATACTGTTTATTTCATTGGGATAGTTGTATCTATCTCGGACCTTATTTGTAGCACTTTTAGCAGCTCATGTACTTGTGACACCGGTGTCTGGGTGTAGATTAGACTGTGTTGGTTTTAGTTCATCATATTATCAGTATTTCAGACTTAGATGTTCGTTTGCTTTTAAATTGCTAAAACTGGATAAGTGTTGGACTAGGGTTGACTTGCCTGGTGAGTGAATGTTAGGCGGCATCGCAGCCCCGTAGTTAGGATTTTGGGTCAAATACGGATTAATGTATAACACTAACAAAATAGAGAGTTTTCATATATTAATCCTTTCTTATTTTTGTTCTTTATTTACAGTTTCCTCTCTTGCCTTCAGGAAAAAAGTGATTTTACAGTTTTGCAAAAGCAAATAAATGGCCAAATTATTAAAAAGAATAGAATACGATATAAATCACAGAAGAAAATATTCAATAAAGAGTGCAAAATGCAGAGAATATTCTTATTTTATAATTAGTGAAATGTTATTTAAACGAAATAATTAAAAAAAGAAAGATAAAAACTACAATAGATAAACAATCTAATATATTTGTTAAATATTTTTTTCTGCAAGGGGGTGAAAAAGCCTAAAGAGATGAGACAATATACATCAAAAATGTTAATGCTAATATTAGGACTCCAAAATCAACTAAAATTTTAATTACTTTGTAATGTATAGAGTTATTCAACACATCTTAATATAAAATTATTCAACCCATCAAAATCCTTATTCAACCCATCAAAATCCTTATTCAACCCATGTAATGTATAAAATTACTTTGTGAATAAGGACGTTTTCTATTAGTCAAAAACAACAAACTCTCCTTGCCAATTCAACCCTTAATTCATGTAGAAATTGAGCTCGAGAAGTTCAGGGATCTCCATCTTAATGTAAAACGTATGCTATATATTTGTTTCGTGGAAAAACCATTCATATCAGGCGGCACAAATTTCCTAAGCACGAAACTCCTTAGTGAAATGCCGTTTTTTTTTACTCTTTAAAAATAGATTTTACATTAGACAAAGTCATTACTTATTTATATAATATTTAAAATTCCAAATTAATTAAGATTTACTTATTAATTTATTTTTCCTTATTTGAACTATTAGAATGTCCTAATAATTTGGATTTAGGAATACAAATTCAACTACAATTTTATTTTGTATAAAATTTTCATATTTGACAAATATTTATGGAGCATATCAACTTCAGAAGTGCTTTTGGAGTTAAATATGTGGCTATGAAAAAATTCTTATTCTTAGCCTTTGACGTATATGAATTAGTATTTTTCTCTCCAAGTATTACCGATAACTAGAGTGGTCATAAAAATCAAACCAAATCGAAAATCGATTCAAACCGACTAAAAAAACTGATACTTTTTAGGTTTGGTTTGGTTTTGTTTTGAATTTTAAAAACTGATCCAATTTGATTTGGTTTTTGTTTTAGTCAAAAAATAACCGAACAAACTCGAACCAAACCGACTTTAGAAGTAACTATTTAAATTTATTATTACACACACACACACATATATATATATATTATTTTTTTTTTTCTTTTTTTCTTTTTTTCTTTTTTTCTATATATATAAAATTTCTAAAATATTATGGTACATATTAGTCGTTTATATGTTTAGTCTAGTTTTTTGCAATTATAATAATCTAAAATTTTTCCTTTACATTCTAGTTTGATTGGTATTTTGCTAAGTGCACGAATTTATTTCATATTAAAAATAATCGATTTTAGGTGAGTACTTAAATTATTCATCACTAGTTATCTGGGTAAATGATAGATTCCTCAAAGAGCAAGTAGTTTGATAGTGTTACGTTGAAAATGTAGTCTCCTGAATATGTGTTTGGTAGTGTATGTCTCATATTTAAGAAAAAGATTGATAAATAACCGAAAAAATGACTAAACCCAACAAAAACCGAATCGATAAAAAACCGACTCTACTGATTTGGTTTGGTTTAAATATTTGAAGAACCGACTTACTTGGTGTGGTTTCAATATTTAAAGAACCGACTTACTTGGTGTGGTTTCTTTATAGGGGAAAACCAATCCAAACCGAACCATGAACACCCTACCAATAATTGATTACCTACAAATCATGATACATACACAACGTTCATTTTTTTTTAATTTTTAATAGTTTGATTAAATTTAAGTATCAACATGTAAAAGTTTCTACTAACATGGAAATATTAATTTAAAGAATAAATTCAGCTACAATAATACTATATAAAATTGTAACTATGATACCCCTATGATGTATCTATTTTAACAATTTTGTTTATTAATAAAATCAATCCTCTTTAACCAAAAAAAAGTAAATAATTTATTTGTAACGGTAAAATAGATATAATTTTTTTCCATAGCTTGAAAAGTTATCCTTAGCACTGTAAACTCTTGAAATTTCAGAGTCAAGAATATGGTCACTTAGCTTATAACCTATTATGTGATGAACTTTTAATGAGCACATAAAAATACTTAAGTTACAAAAATAAATTTTATACCATGTCAAAACTAGACATATAAAGATGATTTTATAAAGATGTGTCCATTCTATTATTTACTAAAATATATTAATGACAATTGAATCAAATTGTGATGATAATTTAAGGACTCAATTATAAATATTTATTTTTTAACATGAAATGGAGTCTTACACTTAACAAAAGAAAACTATCAATCAAACTAGAATATAAAGGTAAAAAATTGTACTAAAAGTGCAAACGACTAACATTCACCATAAATTTTTTGAAACTTTGTATAAAAATATACATATATATATATATATATATATATATATATATATAGGTGTAATAATAAATTTGAAATAGTTATTCCTATAGTCGGTTTGGTTCGATTTTTTTTTATTAAAACCAAAACCAAACCAAATTTGATCGGTTTTTAAAATTCAAAACCAAAACAAACCAAAAAGTATCGATTTTTTTGATCGGTTTGGTTTCGTTTTCGATTTGGTTCGATTTTTCGGATTTTTATGAACATCCTACATGTAGTATTATGAATGATATTTGATATTAATATAAGTATCTACCTACAGGGTAAAATGCAACACATAACATATTTGTATCTTATATAGTAAGATATTTGTAACTACAAATACTATATAACTACTCAACTAAATTCATCAATAAGAAAATATTGAATTTAGCTATTGTTCAATGTAATAACATTCATTTGTATCATTTAGACAAGTATTACATTTAGTTTAATGTCACTACTGTTTTCCAATAATATGTTCGTCTTGTATACGTTTTATACTGGTTGACGCAATGAACACATGCAGTACACTCAAACTAGTGATTATAAAAGGGAAAATCTCACTTAATACCCATTAAACCCAAACTAATTACTCTTTAATACCCAGGCCC
>ML273995.1:26358-53659 GCA_005239495.1 Nicotiana undulata | reverse complement strand
CCCCAGTTTAGTTAGCTAGTATGTTTAGTGGCTAACTCGATCAAATACAGTATCGAGTTCCAGCCGTGCCTCCCCTAGTTTGGGGGCGTGACACTGCAAATAATAAAAATAAAACTTCATTTGACCAAAGGACGGAAGGGTTTGAACAACACCAAAACAAACCTAGATGACAGACTCAGAGACACAAAACTAACTAACAAGACTCCTAGGGATAAGCAAAAGAGGACACAAGGGTTTGAATCACCATAACAAACAAGTTAAAATCTGGATTACAACCCTGAAATAATCAGATAGCAGAAAAGATGTCAAAATGAACTGCCAAGACTCCTTCCTGACTAGGAAATTAGGTTCTTTCTAATTACTAATCTCGAGATCTTATCCACTGAGTTGCACATCAAAATTACTGGGACCTTCACCCACTTCAATCACATTGTCTTAACGAAGTGACTCATTGACTCTTTTGAGGTGGTTTTGGGGGGTGGAGTGTGAAAAGGGTGTGGGGAGATATTAGCAACAATAGGAATCTGAATTTGTGACAGTGGCGGAATGATGACAAGGCTTTCAGAGTAGTTAGTGGGATACAATGATGGAGGACACCCACTAACCCAGGCTTGGTATATTTCGGCCATTTTCCCCTTCAACCTTAGGACCACTTCTTTCAACTCAGATTCTGATTGAACAATCCCCTTGGGTGGGCCAACAACACATGTGTCCAAGTCTTTATCAGTCATGGCTACCTCGCTATTTGACCTTGTGTTGTATGGATGACCCGCCACAAACTAACCACCCTCTGTTATGATAACAATTAAAATGCCAAAGAGGAGCAAAACAAAGCCAACATGTTAGCGTTAGAGCATTTATCAGATAAAAACATCACGTTGTGTGCAATGCACCTAGCAGCAATTAACGGTTCTAGAATGACTTCAAGGGTCACAAGGTCATTTGGCATCATCCCAATTTTTTTCATTTCAATCTTCTCTTCTTTCTTTACTAGCACTCCTTGGCTTGCTAATTTTCCTTCCTCTCTTTTCTTTTACTTATCACCAGTTTTTCTCTCTCACCCCTTACGTCCCTCAACTTCATTTTCCTTTTTTTTTCTTTTTTTCTTTTTTTAAGTTTTTAAGAAAATGATTTGGTCAAACCCTATGGAGGTTGCCTACATATCATGATCCACATGAATCAGATCAAGCGTAGTTCTGGAAAAGTAATGAACAAAATAAACTAAAAAAACAAAATCTTTTTTTTTTGGACTTTCCATTTATAAATTTTTTGATTTTCCGAATACAAAACAGGTAGTACTATAACAAAGTACTCGACAATCTTAACTAGACTGACAAACTTCATCCTACTGTACAAGACTAAAATTAAAAGACAACATGAATACAGACTCAAAATATAAAAGTTCCTCAAGCAACTCATGTATGCAACGGTCCTGACTGGAATGGTCCTGGGGTATCTGTCATGCTCTGTAAGTAAATCCAAACCTGTATGAGAAAAATAAGACCAAATAGAGTTAGTGACTCAAGACACAATGCGACGACACAACACTTCCTATTGGACACATGCAAGACATGATTGAGTTATTTTTGCAAAATGACCTAACGTGGCCAAGGGCGGCTAAAAGTGTAAACTTGACAAGATAGACCTCTAAGACATGGAAAAATTCCTCACAAAGGCTTATATGACTTCAAACTCCCAATAATCACGGCTCAAAATTAATTTGCAGAAATGACCCAGTTGCGAGAATGGTCGATTTGGCCAAAAGTGGCTAAAGATGCAAACTCAAAAGGACGGGCCTTAAGGTAATATGACACCTAGTTGTGAACTAAACATCCTAAGACATGGGTCATTGAACCTCCTTTGCGAAAATGACCTATTTGCAAGAATGATCGATTTGGCCAAAAGCGGCTAGACATGCAAATTCAATAGGAATGGACCTTAAAACTGAGAGGACAACTTGTTGTAGCCTTAAGTCTCTAAGACATTGGATAACAAGCCACTTTGAGAAAATAACCTTATTTTGCAAAAATAACCTTATTTTGCAAAAATAACCTATGTGGCCAAATGTGGCTAAACATGCAAGATTTGGCTAAGACCCCGCGAAGCCAAGAACCTAAGACTTACTAGGAAGACCGGACCCTATGTGGGCTGCCTACATATCCCGCCCCGAAAGACGAGAATCAGGTATGCGTAGTTCGGGCAGATTGGATACGAGAGAAAATTTAAAACCACTTATATGAAAAAAGCACATTTTTTTTATCTCTTTGTTTTGAAAAATGATGAAAATATGTAAAATCTTTTAGGATTTTCTTTTTCTCTCTTTGAATTTTTTTTAAAAGAAAAAAAATGATGGGAACGTGCAAAATCTTTCTTTTTTTTTTTTTGATTTTTCATTTTCATTTTTTGGGGTTTTTTTTTTAAATAAAATAAATAAATAAACAAATAATTTGCAAAAGAAAAATATAATTAGCCCTACTTGCTTCATTTTCACACTTAACCCTCTTTTCTTTCTCATTTACCCTCAATCATTATTGGTCCGCCAAATGACCCCCTTTTACCCTTGAAGAATGCAACATGTAGCACATAAAATGCATCAAGATAGTCTTTTTTGTTTGGGTGCACCTGTCCTAGACGGACCCAACCCCTCTGTTGAGTCCCCTAAATCAAATGCACATGATGCAAACAAGCGTTCCTACTAGGGATCCGACATGAGGTTATGTCAGTCTAAATTTAAATCCTNTAACTTGTCCGAACCTCGTTCTAAATTGGGATATGACACTAACAGAAAGAAGTCGCACCAGCGTGCACTCCTCAGAAGATAGAAGAGAGGGATTTCGTAGCAGTTTATATACAGTTCAGATAATATCAAAGCGGTAAAAGCAACATTATCACATTAGGCCCAAACAAGTAAATAAAATCAGGTAATAAATAAAGCCAACATATAACAATTATTCTAAACTCGAATTCTTGAACCCTGAACCAGAGATTCTGGGTTCGATCCACAGCAGAGTCGCCAGAGCTGTCACACCTCCTTTTTACCATCCCCGGAAGGGGTATAAGCGAATTTTTTCCAATTTAAGTGACAATCGAAATGGAATTATTTTATTTAAAATTCAGAGTCGTCACTTGGAATAATTTATGGTGTCCCAAGTCACCGGTTTAAAATCCCGAATCGAGGAAGTTTGACTCTGTTTTACAGTCCGCGAACACAGAAATTCGGGTAAGAAATTTTGTTAACCCGAGAGAAGGTGTTAGGCATTCTCGGGTTCCGTGATTCTAGCACGGTCGCTCAATTATTATTATTGGCCTATTTATCTGATTTTAAAACATTATTTTCGACCTACGTGCATTTTATTCCTTTTAAACCGCTTTTAATATTTATAGAATTAATTTGAACAAATCGCGATATCGCACACTCGTTTATTTTTGTGCACGTTGCAAACCGCGCCACATGAAATGCACCCGCGATTTACGACATATTTATTTTTTAATATTAAACAAAGTTATGGCCAGGTCACATGAAATGCACACCTGAGCTTTGCCTTACGGTATTATACACATTGCGAATTGCGCTACGTGAAACGCACCCGCAATTCATAACATGTTAATTTTTATTATTGTTTGAAATCATTGTCGGGTCACATGAAATGCGCACCCGGATTTTAATAGTTAAGCGTCACAACTATGTCATGGAATCGTACCCGCAGTTATGACAATTAGTTAATTAACGTGCCTAGAGCAAACTACGAGAGTTCAAGGCATTTTCCATACTAAAATATTTTGTATTTACGTGAGGGCCATAGATTATAGGATTTTATTTGTGTATGACGCACCTCAAATTACTCTTAAAGCAAACTAAAGATGCTCATACTTTAATCTAATTCGAAATTAGGTACCACAACCACGTCACGGGAACCGTACCCGCGATCTACAACATGCCACAGAAATATTTTGCGGAAAGCAGCAACATTCCACAACCAAGAAACAACATGGAAACGAGACATATGAAATTTTTCAATCCGCATAGGTTTCAATCTATCACCAAGAGTGGAGTCATAACAGGAATCAAACTTATCAAGTTCATATCATATTTCCAACTAATCACGAGGCCAACAAAACCGTACAATAAATGAATTTTACCTTCATAACACCAACAAACAGATATGCTAACAAATGGCTAAATATATTCTAATGCCAACAAACACAAAATCAACTTTCAAGTAGACCCACTTCTGAGACGGTGAAATGAGCATTCACACAGATACCAAACTTAATGAAATACTTGTTTAACCAAAATCTTGGAATGAAATTAGGAAGGCACGGTACATAGGTAAGAGGACCAGACCTTTATTGCCGAAATCTTAATTTTTTGAAGGTTTTACAATATATTGACAAATGAACCTCAAATATACAACAACCAAATCATTTGGATCACACGGGCCACGTACGAAGACCTCGACGAACTTCAGACCTCAAACCTCAACAGAAACTCGACTAGATCGTCGGACACTCGTAGATGATTTTCAAGCTGTTTTAACAGAGATTTTGTACATTTCTGGACTGGTTTCTACGATGAAGGAGTTGTTGCCTCTCCTTTTTTTGGGTGTTAGGTCTGTTCGGAGATGGCTAGAGAATATGTTGTTGGCCGCCGGTGATGAAGTCCGGCGGCAGCGTGATGAAGGCGGCTCGCTAATGGATCTTCGATGCTGTTCTCCTGGTTGATGATGACGGCAGGAGATAGGGTGGTCGTGGGGTGTTAGGGTGGTAGGAAAGCTGGCCGGCGGCGGCCTTAGCGAGAGAGATGAGAGTTATGTGTGTTCAAGGTTTTGCGGCGGCAGGCTGGTTGTGTTTCTTAGAGGATTTGGCGATGGGGGTGTGGCTGTTTGGTGTGGAGATAGGGAAGACGGGCGGCTATTTTTTTTCTCAAGGTTTAGGTGCTGATCGTCCTTTTTTTGGAGTCTCTTTAGTGTTTTTCTCTGTATCTGAAGGGTGTATTTTTGTTAAAGGGTCTAATGTCTCCTTTCTTCCTAATGTTAGGGTGTAGTATTTAAGAAGAATGAGTATAGGTTATAGGGTTAGGTTAGTGGGTATTGGGCTAAAGGGAATGGACTTTTGAAATTGGGCCAAAGACCAGAAAATGGACTTTACAACCCAAAAACTTACTCTTCCTTTTAAAAATGATACAAAATTTATAATTCTAAAATAATAATTAAAACTTAATTAATTAAATATTAAAATAAACTCATTTTTTTTATTTTTTTTATTTTTGTACTTAAAATAAAGTAAAAGAGTTAAAACTAGCTAAAATGACGATATTAAGCCTAAACTAAATATTAAACGCTAAAATGTATAAAATCTCTAGGAGGGTAAAAAATTAGACGTCTACAGCTAGCACTAGTATTAATTGCTTTACTTATCTTATTCCTACTTTTGGAAGAACATTCTCGTTGGATTTTGCTAATTCTTCTACGAGAAAAGGTAAGAATGTTTCTTTTGGTATTTTGTGTGACCATTTCGAGCAAAAAGAACCTAACTTTATTGATTGTTTTGTGAAGGTTCAACAAGAGGAATTTTCTAAGGGTAAGAAAGGCCTTGAACTAACACTTTGGCATATTTTTTGTCAAAAGCTTTTTGTTTTGCCCAAAAGCAAGAATGGTATGTACGTTTGGCTTATGCTTATTTTGTGTTTATCTAAGGCAATTGAGGTATAGACTTTTAACATTGAGTATTGTGATATTCTTTATATGATGATTCATGATGAGCTTGGCATATCTCTTGAGTTGTCAAGTGAAGTTGTTGGAAAGTGTGTAGATGTTTGGTATTCAAAATTGTGTTTGACCCCGGAGTTGTTTCTTATCATGGTGAAGTGTCTTTCTTTGGATTAAAGAGTATGATTTTATTGCTTCTTATGACACTTGGTTATATTATAAAAGTGTGCACTTTGTTGAGAATTTTACAAGATTGTGGTTTTGATGGAAGCATGAAACTTTATCTTCTCTTGATTTTTCTCACGAGTATTACTTCTCTTATAGTCAAGTTTGTGTTAGTTTTGTTGAAGATGTGTTCTTTATAGCTTATGACACTTGGCTATATCATAAGAGTGTTACTTTTAAGCGCAAGGTTGAAAATTTTGATCTTTTAGCTTGGACATACAATGCTTTGATTGTGATTGACTTAGTACTTATGTTTGCCCCTTTCTTGGTTTTTCAAGGTCTAAATTCGAGGACGAACTTCTTTCAAGGGGAGAGGATGATACATGCCGGATGAACATGCCCAACAATTTTCGAATCAACATTATAGCATTGGAGTGCTTTAAAGGATTCAAGATCAAGAAGGGCTATATTTGTAATAATTGACTAAGCTCCTTATAATTAGCTTAGGGTTATTTGGGTCATTTTTAGTCAAATACCCACTCTAGTATAAATAGCCCTTTAGGCTTTTATTTTAGGTAGACTTGATGAATGTTAAACTTGAAGACATACAAGTCTCACCCTTTATCCTTATCTTTTAATTAATGCATTTATGTTTATGCCTTTAATTTCTTTATTGATTTATTTATGCTTTCATTAATGATAATAGTCTTAATTGGTGAGCAATTAGTAGTGAATACTAAATTGCTTAATTACTTTATCTGGATTTTCAAGAGTTGCCAATCTCTTGAGAGTTTTTCATAGCTTAGGGTTACAATTGATTGTGTTCATAGAGGTAATTAGGCTTCATGTCCTAATTGGTTCTTATTCTTCCAATCAATTGTAGGTCTAGCTCTTATTTTTTGATTCCGTGTGTTTGCTATATCCGTGTTTCCGATACGAATCCGTATCACTGTTAGTCTGTTATATAGGGATGCTATTATCGAGAGATCGGACTGTACAGTCTTGGCAGTTTCAATAGTTTAGCCCCAAAAGACATACACCAAACAGATGCTAAAGAGAATATGGGGAAAAAGAGGAACAACTAAAAACCAAAATCATGTGGAGAAAAGTATGCTTGAGCTAGGTCCACTCTATGGCTCAGCAATTATTATTATCATCACCACCTCATACAGAAGTAAACCTCCTATGGTAAAACAACATAACATTTTGATCTCTTGTAATTTATTCTCTCTCTTTTCTGCTACTCTCATGCCTTAGAACCTTACCTGTTTAATGGAACTGATAACAACACTGGCTTTTTAATTTCATAAGCTCCTTCCTCTTCCGACGGGCCTTTGCTGCTATATATAATGGCACCTGCAGACGCGTTGCTTGATAATGCCCACCAGCAGAAGAATTAACTTTGACATCAGGAGTGTCGTCGTGTTGTTGAGGGCTGTTACTTTGTCTAGTAATAACTGGTCGTACGAAAGGACTTGAATTGGCAGTCACCTGGAGCATCTCTTTAGACTGAAGCCCGAATAGCTGTCCACTTCCTTCAGATGCACCTTCATTTAGTAGATAACCACTCTCAGCTTCGCGAAGGATGGCTCTATGAATAGTATCTATAGAGTCAGTAGTTTCTGTTTCAACTTTCAGCGGAGCTGCTGTTAGGTGGTTCTCCATGTTGACCGTGGTTCTTGGAGTTGAAGTACTATATTCATGAACTACAGAAGTCTCGTGTTGGTCATTATGATTTGAGAACGGTGGATAAAATGGATTACTTTGGGCATGGAATGGCATCGGCCAAGGGAACGGAAGTATATATAAAGGAGTCTCTGGCTTGTTCATCATCATGTGACTTTCTAGTTGGTCAGAGGGTTTAAATTCTCCAAGAGGTTTAGGCAGCTGTTGTGTAATACCAGAAATACTTTGAGAACCACTTTGTAATGGGAGACCATCTGAAGGTTGAAAGACCGTAGACCAAAAGAACGGCGTTACCTGAGTTTGGTTATGGAGGAAAATTGGGAATGTAGTGGAAGTACTAGGAGTTTCCAAAGGGGTCAACTTAGACGATGTAGACTCATCGTCTGTTACTTGTACTTCCGCCTTAACTATTTTAGCCATCTGCAAATTAACCAGCATGTTACGTGTTCTGTAAATATGTAATTCAAAGTCAGTAATCTCAATATTGAACTATATTACCTGCGTTTTTAAGCTACTATTTTTGTTCCTCAAAGAGCTATAATCCGCAGCAGCAAGCTCCTTATTCTATTTCGTCAAAAATGTCACCAAGCAGGAAAAGACTATGGCAAAGATAATGATCCTAAAGTAACTTTGTGCATTGGACTAAGTTACTCTCAAAGTTAAGGAACTTATTCCAAATGGAAGAGACACATATGAGCAAAGATATTCCACATACCTTCTTCAAATTTTCGTTCTCCAATGCAAGATCTGCTGCTTTTCTTGTCAATTCCTCTTGCATGGCCTATGGAAAACAATTAGACTTTGACATGCTATGCTCTGTTAGCCACGATTTGGTTAGTTGCCCGAGGAACAGAAAAAATGTAGAAGCCATTGGAATACGAAAATTCTATGAAGATCTATTGAACCATATAAAGACTTGTCATTCCTTTTAAGCTGATGACTTTGTTGGAAGATAAGTGGCTAGGGTACAAATGCAAATTAAATTTGCAAGTCTCAATTGCCGCAAAAGCACAGCACACATTAACTGCTTAGACACCTTTTATTGGGATGTCCTGGCCGCAACGGTTTCCAAATAAATTATCCTCTATTCCAGACAATTACAGAAAAAGAAAAGAATTAAAAAACATGTGTTGTTCTGTTGTAAGGAGAGTTCTTAAATCAACCAGAGCACCAACTCCAGTAGTTCACCAACAGCCTCAGTTAGTTTTTCACGAACTGAAATGGGGATGAAGACTCGTGGAGAAGTTCAGCTTTGGTTTGACCCGAAGACGAGTGTAGGCATTAGAGTGTTACTGGAAAAGGATCGACTCTAAAGTTGTAGTTGATCAGTAAATGCATTAACTTTCTTCTTGCTTAGTAGAATACTAGTTTGCACCAGATGAGAACCTCAGTTTGCATTTAACTCCTAGTATCCAAGAAAGCAAAAATCAAGTCTTTAAATATCAATCATGGAGGATATTTTAGAAATCTGATCCAGTTGCCTTTTAGCATCAATTCTCAAGTCCAGACTAACCTTCATGCGGTTTTCCAAACAACAAGATTTGGTCAATTATTGCTTAAGAACGAATTCAAGAAGAGATATTCCTACAAAAATTCCGCTGTTCTCTTTCTCACAACTTGGGACCTTATATTTTTGTTCTAGGCAGTTCCACCTTTGTGACTACAGCAGTGAGAAACGAGACGGAAGCACTGTTCTGGTCCGGCATTTATTTACTACTCCCTCAAGATGCATATTCTTACTTTGACTTGGCACAATCATCACAGATTCAGCAGAATATGTAGCGGGTAATAAGTGGAGACTTCAGGGCCATATAATAACTTTCTAATTAGAAAATAGCAGAGGAAGATTACTGTATTAGCAAGAGTGGGTTAGATGCGGCTTCTTAGATTACATGGTAAATCTTAACTTTTCAACAAAATGGATATTATAGACGCATAAAAACAAAGTGAGTCCTTCAAAAAGGGAGGGAAGGCTGGAAGCTGGCTTAATCATTGTTCAAGAATAATTTCTTCAAAGAAGGTGAAGACAAAAGTTTTCAAATATTCCCCTAACAAATTCGGAGCATCAAAACAAGCGAACAGAGCAGGACCAATAAAATTTCTTCAGAAGACTTTAAGGTGAAAATTCCACAAGCATTAGAATATCGACAAACATAGAGGAAAAAGTATTGAGATGTATTCTATGCCTTAGAAGGAGGTGCCTCACTTCTCTTTCCATTTGATATGTTGTGAAGAAAGGATATCCCGGAGTAGGAGAATGTTATCTTGTGGACCACCTTAGGGAAAATGCGGCTAAATTGAACAGGAGACACCATAATTTAATCAGTTGATATTAGCTACAAGATGAATATGATGAAAATTATGCAAAACGTAAGAAAGAAAAGAAAGAATTCCTTGTTGATTGAAATGCTTATTATTTGAATGAAACCGAAGTAGCTACTTCCACTTGAGAAAACAAAGACATCTTTAGAAAAGGAGAATATATATTCCTACTTAGCCGGCAATGGTATGTGTTAATCTAAAACTAGCGAAATGGCCTTAATTACAAAGAAAACACCATGGACAACAAGGACTAAACCTTTTTATGGAGAAATCCTTTCGACACTCTCCAGGAGACTTTACTTCTTAAAGCATTCATGATGAACATAAACCAGTGCATGCGATACAGCGACAGAGATATAAACAAAGTACTGGTCCAAACAGAGGCGGAGCCATGATATCAATCTTATGAGTTCGGAATTCTAACCGTTTTAAGTTATTGGGATCTAAATTAATAATTTATACATATTCAATGAATTTTTAAAGACAAATATAGGGTTCGAACCAAAGCTACTGGGTTCGGCCAAACCCGCTGGCTACCGCTGGCTACACTCTAGCTCCGCCCCTGGGTCCAACCAAAAATAATGAATACAAGCAAGTCAAAAGTCAAGTTAGAAAAGAGACACCAATATGTAGCGTTCGACCACACAGGTTCTGCTAGAGAGGCAATTCCTCTGAGGAAAAGCACATTATATTGAGATATAACTGGTCCAGAACAACTACGAGTTATACTGGTGTTCCTGACAAAAATAGCTCAAGATGAGCATACCTGTCTTCGGCGAATTGTCTGCCTTGCAGATTCTCTATTTGCAAATACACGGTGCAGCCTCCGTCCTTCCTTCTCCGCCTGAGAAAACAGTTGCTATGATAAGAAAGTAGGAACATCTAAGGAATAAGGATAAGAGATTGTAATTTTACAGCACCTCAGACAAATCATGCCTCGATTTGCCGCTGGTAACTGGTGGATTATTTGAAGCACATACAAGACTCGTATTGAGTTCAAATTCATCCTCAGACCGAATGGCTACTTCTTGCTCCTGTATAAACAAGGGCATGGTTGAAGTCCGCCAAAACAACAACAACAACAACCACCCAGTAAAATCTCGGAATTAAGGGGTCGTTTGGTAGGAAGTATTAGTAAAACTAATACAAGCATTAGCTCTATGCATTATTAATACCTTGTTTGGTATATTTTTTCAACCTGTGTATAACTAATACTTGCATTAGTTATACATCATACTTGGCATTATCCCATGCATAAGTAATGCATAGAAAACCATGGCATCAGTAATACCAAGGCTATTAATGCATGCATTAGCATGGTTAAAGACAAAATTATCCTTAAAGTCCCTAAAAGCTACAGAATATGGAGGGCATTTTTGTAAACATCTATTTTTCTTAAAAGTTATGCAATACATTATAATTTTAATACACCACACCAAACAGTAGATAAGAAATCATATATGCATAACTAATGCTTGCATTACTAAGTCATGCATTACTAATCCCTACATTACTAATACACCTTATTCCGCACTATTCTTATACACCCTCCCAAACGATCCCTAAAGGGTCTGAGGAGGGTAGTGTGTCGCACACCTTACCCTACCCCATGGAGTCGAAAGGCGGTTTCCAATTGAGACGAAATGCGGTTTCCAATAGAGCCTCGACTCAAGAAAACGAAAAAGACAAATTGCAAAAGAACAGAATAGCAAAAGATATGTAATAGTCTACAATGCCCATAAATGCTATTTGGAACATAGGAAATTACTCACAGTGTACGTCCTAAGAAAGCTAACATGACAATGAAACTAATCATCTCAACAAAGTTAGTGTGTAGTAATTTTGAGGTAAATTTGACCTAGACATACAAATATTTGACGATTTTCTCACTAAGTTGAACTCCATGTGTTTTCAATTTCTGAGAACTTATTTTCTTTTTAGGGCATGCCAAAAAGAATTACCCCTTTTCCTATTTGAAAATAATTTACCTTTATACAATACATATGTACTTCATTTTACAACACAAGTTCAAAAGTCTTCTCTATTTTCTATCAGTCAAATGGATTCACACAAATTGAAGTAGTATAATACTTTAGTATTGTACATTATAGTTCTAGTAAAACAGGTTGTAACATATTACTCATTCTCTTTTCGGGATTATCAGTAAAAAAGATTTGTTATATATCGTCAGTGTATAAAAATTAAATACATTCATAAATACACATAACATACTATCGAATATAAGCCAGCTGCATCCTGCGCATTCATTTCACCAGTCACCGGATGAGACAAACAAGCCAACGCCTCCGCCGCTTCCCACTCACAATCCACCAGTTCATCATTGGGAAACCTACCGTCCGCCGCGCACGGCGTCGTTTTCTGCATCCCTTCGTAGTCCATGTATACAAACTAAATATCGGTGTGGTAAGGTAACGAGCGAGAGTAGTTAGTGAGTAGTGAGGAGGAAGCAAAAAGAAACAGAGGAGGAGGAGGGGTGCGGAAGAGACACGTGTCCTGCCAGATAACCGTGACACAACAATTCCAAGATTGAAAGACATGTATCTGTAAGCGCCAAGTGTTGTTCTTGTGAGTGGAGGCTGGTTTGTGCCTGAAGCTGGTCTGTTGAGAAACTAACACGACTTGGTATAAACCAAAAGTGAATAAAGTATTTGTTATAAAATAACGTCTGTTAATTAAGTAAATAAATAAAAGATAACTATAGATAGAGAGATTGATATCTTATTTAATTTTCAAATTGATGTATATAATGAACTGAAATCTTCATTATTTATAGAAGAAGGAAGATGTTGTGTAAACTGCTACTGCAAGCTGCTGCATAGACTGCTTGTAACTTACTACTGCAAGTTGTTGCGTAAGCTGATTGTAAGCTGCTGCATAAGTTGGTTGTAAGCTGCTACTGCAAGCTGCTGTGTAAGTTGCTTGTAAGCTGCTACTGTACAAGACATAGATAATCTTCTACTGGGGGTAATATTTATCAATAACAAAGTACCGAAATGACTTCTTCATGAAGCTTATTTCCAATAGAGTACCAAATAGATAAACATATTTACGGCGGAGTCTCATATAGATAAGCTTCTTCAGGAAGCTTATGAACATCCATAATATATATATATATATATAGATAGTCCCCCTTGGATGTTCATTAAAAGATAATGTGTCTCGTGAAAACTTTACTAGGAAAAATCCAGCACGAAAAATCCTAGTGAAGGAAAAAGAGTACACATATTTTAGTAATACGCATTTCTGGGTGCCTCATTTAAAACCTTATAAGGAAAATCCCCTAGGGAAAAAAGAGTGCATCGCGTATTTTACTCCCCTTGATGAAACCTTGTTTCAAATATTTGAGTCTCCGCATTCCAATCTTGTATACCATCTTCTCTCAAAAGTTGAATTTGTAGAGAATATTATCCACCACTATTTTCGATCGATTTAAATTAATCTCATCAAACCAAGAAGCCGTTGCAAGTCTTTTCATTTAGTTGCTTGCAACCTGCCTGCATCAGCTGCTTGTAGATAAACTTCAATGGAGTACTAAATGGATAATCTTCTTCAGGAAGATTATCTACAACAGAGTAATAAATGGACATCTACAATAATATTTTCATGATACTCCCCCTTGGATGTTTATTATTATGTGCCTCGTTAAAATCTTACTAAGAAAAACCCTGTGGGAAAAAATCCTAGTCAAGAAAAAAGAGTACACTAATAATATACATCGCAAGCTGCCTCATTTAAAATCTTACCAGGAAAAATCTCAATGGAAAAAAACTTGAGCAAGGGAAAAAGAGTACAGTGCATACTTTACTCCCCCTGATAAAGACGTTGTTTCAAATACCCAAGTCTCTATGTAGGAGAAGAGTTATATCTTGCTAGTAAATTAAAAGAAAATGCTATGTCAGGCCTTGTAGCATTAGCAAGATACATAAGTGCACCAATTGCACTAAGATAAGGTATTTCATGACCAAGGGGTTCCTCATCCTCTTCTGGAGGTCAAAACAGATCCTTATTCACTTCAAGTGATCGAACAACCATTGTTGTACTCAATAGGTGTGCTTTGTCCATGTAAGAGCATTTTAAGACCCTTTTCTGTATGGTTGATTGATGGATAAAGATCTCGTCCGCTAAATGTTCAATTTGCAGACCAAGACAAAGTTTTGTCTCTCCAATATCTTTCATCACAAATTCTTTCTTAAGATATTCAATTGCCTTTTGGAGTCCCAACAAGATTTATGTTAACATAAACAGCAAGGATAACCTTTTTCCAGCAAATATTCACTGGGCGATTATACCACATGCGCCCAAATTGCTTTAAACCGTACAAAGACCTTTGTAATATGATCGAGTACATTTCTCGAGACTTTGAACTATATGCTTCAGGCATTTTAAATACTTCAGGAATTTTCATATAGATTTAATCAAATGAGTCATATAGGTTATGACTTGTATTTAAACGACATGACATCTTCAGGTGTCTGGACTACAGGTCTGATCCTCACAATCCTTTACAATATTGTGCACTATATTGTATCAGATATCGTCGATGATCATTTTGTATCGGTTCCGGAGTGACATAACTTGTTGAGATCTCATCACTTGTAATGACTCGACCGGTCATTTTGAGCTCTAGCGCGTCATTCAGCAGTTGAAAGTCATGAACAGCTTCATTTCGGGTATTATGACTTGTGCGTACGGTCGGATTTGAAATTCGGGAAGTTCGGAGTCAAATTGAAAGGAAAACTCTCATTTCGGAAGCCTTAAGTTGAAGAATTTGAGTAAGACTGGAATTTTGAGTAAGCGACCTCGGAATTAGGATCTGAAGGCTCCAGCAGGTTCGTATGATGATTTTGGACTTGAGCGTGTATCCGGGTCGGTTTTTGGATGACCCGGGAGCGTTTCGGCGTATAATTAGAAGTTAGCATTTTTGAAGGAATTTCCTAAGTTTAGCTTAAAGCGCATTTCAGAGATATTGATGTCCGTTTGGGATTTCGAGTCTGGGAATAGCTTCGTATGGTGGTTCTGGGGTTGGGAGCGCGATTGGAAGTGAATTCGGATGTCCATAGGTCATTTTGAAGTCATTTGGATAAAGATAGAAATTTGAAGGTTTTTGAGAAATCCGACCGGAAGTGGAAATTTTGATATCGAGATCGGAATGCAATTCCGGAAGTTTGAGCAGGTCCGTAATGTCAAATATGACTTGCGTGCAAAATTTGGGGTCAATAGGACGTGATTCGACAGGTTTCGGCATCAGATGTGGAAGTTGAAATTTCTTAAGTCATAAAGATTGAATTTGGAGAGCGATTCATTGTTTCGACGTTATTTGATGTGATTTGAGGCCTCGAGCAAGTCCGTGTTATGTTTTGGAACAGGTTGGTGTAATTGGACGGGGTCCCGGGGGCCTCGGGTGGATTCCGGGTGGTTAACGGATCAAAGTTGAAGTTGGAAAAGAGCTGAAGTTGCTGTCATCTGGTGTGACCGCACCTACGAGGCTTTGGCCGCAGGTGCGGAGCCGCAGGAGCGGCTTTGGCGCCGCAGGTGCGAGATTCTGGGTGGCTTGGCTGGGACCGTATGTGCGATGTGATTTCCGCACCTGCGAAGGCGCAGATGCCGACAGTGGGGCGCAGGTGCAAGTTTTGGCTGGGGAATGAAGAGACCGCAGGTGCGGGTGTTTGGGCGCACCTGCAGAATCGCAGGTGCGAGTGGTTGATCACAGGTGCGGATATCGGCCTGGGCAGAATGTTTTAAAAACGGGAATTGGTCATTTCTTCTCCCATTTTCATCTTGGTGAGGGCGATTTTGGAGAGCTCAAGGAGGGAATATTCGTCAAGGATCACAAGGTAAGTCATTTCTACTCATTTCAAGTTAAATACACGAATTAGGTGTGGATTAAAGCATGGAAATTAGTAGAAATTTGGGGTTTGAGGGAGGAAAACCTAGAATTTGGTATTTTGGATTTTCGCCACGAATTTGAGCATGAAAGTTAGAGTAAATTGTATATTTGAGCTAGTAAGACTATAGGTAGAGTTTATCTTCGAGAAATTTCAGAATCCGGGCACGTGGGCCTGAGGGCATTTTGGTCAATTCATTGAGCGGAGTTGGGAAATTATATAATCTGAATTTTTGGCGAATATTAGGGTATGTTTTCATTGGTTTGTAGTTGTTTGGATAGTTTGGGGGCGTTGTGCATCCATTGGAGTCGTCGGAAGGGCTTAGAAGTCGTCTATGAAATTTCGGAGCGAGGTAAGTCTCCTTTCTAACTTTGTGAGGGGGTATTGTCCCCATAGGTGAACGAAATGAATATATGCTATTACTTGCGGGGGGCTACGTACGCACGAGGTGACGGGAGTCCGTGCGTAGCTACTGTTATGCCATATCCGGGTAGTCTAGGACCCACTAGCATGCCTTACTTGTTGTAATTGTGATTTTATTAATGATATTAGTCTGGTGATATTGTCGAGTTAGTAATTGAATACTTAAAAAGGTCAGAGCTATTTCCCTTAATCAATTGAGAAGAGAATGGATCCTTCCTTGCATAATTGTGTTCCGGATGAATTAGTGATATTTAAAACTTTACCAAACTTGGCAAATGAATTCCAGAAATGTTTTAAATTCTATTTTCATGTTCACCTAAAGAGGATTTTATCACTTCTTTAAGAAACTGCTTTCTTGATGAAATATGGACTCACTATGTGATTATGTGTATTTACGGGTGCCTGAGTCGCATGTATGATTCGCGAGCAGGATAACCTTATATTTATATATAACCGTGTCGTATGATCGATTCGCGAGCGGGGCAGATAGATGCATCTATGGTTCGAGCCGTTCGACCCTTCGGCAGTGCACAGTTTATTATTGTTGGTCCGCGCCGTTCGACCCTCGGTAGTTTGTTTGCGCATGATAAATGCTGCATATTTCCTGTGATTTGTACTTGTTTATTGGTCTAAGGAGTTATGAATTTTCCAGCTAAAAAGAAGAAGAATTGATATGTAAGAATGTGAAATAAGTCTATACTTCTTACCCCTGATTATTATTTAATTGCCAACTGAAATGATGAAGGTTTAATGTGTTAAATGTGAAACAAATTGATATTTCTTATTCCCGGATTGTTATTAAATATTTCTATGATACTCATGCTTAGCGTCTCACTTAAATTATACTATACTAACTTATAGCAAGTGTCAAATTCGACCTCTCATCACTACCTCTCTGAGGTTAGGCGGGATACTTACTGAGTACATGTTGTTTTCGTACTCATACTACACTAGCTGTGCATTTTGTTGCACACGTACTTTCATAGCAATGGGGCTGACTTGGAGACTTAGACGAGCTGCATCATCCGGAGACGACCCGCAGCCGGCAGAGTCTTCCTCATATGTATTTGCACTTTATTTTAAGTCCTTGCCCAATTTGTATCTCGGACAAGCTTTGTATATTTGTATAAATTCTTAGAAATTGCTCGTGTACTTGTGACACCGAGATCTGGGATGTATTTGGGTTGTATTTTTACTAAATTGGAAAAATGGACTGTTGCTTTTACTTAATGGATTTCTATCTAGTTATTATGTACTAAAATGAAAAGTAACGATTTCGAAAACGTTAAAACAGGGATTTATTTCAACAAATAAATGATTGGCTTGCCTGACAGTGGTGTCCGGCGCCATCACGACCTTACGGATTTTGGGTCGTGACAACATGGTATTAGAGCGCTAGGTTCCCGTAGGTCTCGCGAGTCATGAGCAAGTCTAGTAGAGTCTTGCGGATCGGTACAGAGACGTCTGTACTTATCTTCGAGAGGCTACAGGGCTGTTAGGAGTACTTCCCTTCTTGATATCTCATTGTGCGATTTGATTCCTCTAAGGCTTATGCTTATGTTTCTTCCTACTCAATCTTGTACGTCGAGAGGCGCTTCCTATAATCGAGAGTTTGAGGAATTGTAATGGTGCTACAGATATGGTGCGTGATGTTATCCATGCATAGTCGATTGGGCTGTTGTTGTCGCCATGCAGAAGGATGTTATGTTATTTCAGCTCAGTTGATGTGTTTCTGAGAGCCTTGAGGCTATGCTAAGATAGTGATGATGTTTCCGATTGGTTATCGCGCAATGTCGATATGATGGTAGAATGTTTGCCCATATGTTGGGGGTGATGGATGGCTTGAATGAGGGGTCTTCTCAGAGTGTGATTTTGAGATTTCAGCATTTTAGTTCCGGCGGAGGAAAGGCAATTGAACTATAAATGGTCAGGTTTTGGGTGATAAAAGTAATGAAGCTTGGTGTTATCGAGCAAGGTGGAGTATTCACCCGTGTTGTGGTATCGATGTTTGATCGAATAGAACGTGTTAAGTTCGCAGGTGTTATAGTTCTTCGGTTGCATTGGGTTAGAGTGTTGTGAAATAGTATTAAAGAAGCGGCTGTCATAGACCGTGGTGTGCGGTGGTTAAAGTATTGAATGAGCATTTCTAATAAAGGTAGATCTAGAAGGATGATCTTCGGGGAGTCGAAGTTATAGCGATCTGCTGGTTTAGGTGTTGCAAAGAATGATATGTATTGAGGCCGCAATTGAGAAGCATGCGATGAAGGAAGTCATGTGAGAAGTGTCAGGCGGCGGCTAAATCTATAAAAGGGGCTCGGCATAAGAGGAGGAAGTCAGGTAGTGCTGAAGGAAGTGAGTTTAGCTAAAGTGGGAGAGTGGCAGCGTAGCAAATGAGTTCAGTGGTAAGACGGTTAGGAGACGTCGGAGTGATTTGAGAATGTTAGTGGACGGTGATTTGATCCACGAGCTTAAACTGAGATGTTGGTTATTCGGCGAAAGGTTAGATGCAACAGAGAGGAGTTTTTAGGGATGAAGAAGGATGCAATATAGCTTGGAATTAGAAGATATTGTAGCGCACATAGTGGATGTCCATGAGGAGCGGACATACTAGTAAAGTCGGTGAATGAGGACAGGATTAGGATGGGGGTCTTGATGTCGTAGAAAGTGTGCATCACAACGTAGTGGAAGGTGTCGGTTAGTGAGTTTCCACAAGTGGGTTATCGTCTGTGAGTAGGTTAGCGGTTGTGGGGTTGGCAAGTTTCTGTGAGGGATTCTAGTGGCTATTCGGTAGGAGGCAGAATGTGTGAGTGCTAGAGAATTTGAGTATTTGGGGAATGCTAACAGGAAAATTCGGCAGAATTGGACGGATTGGTTGAGCAAGGTCATTTCAACAAAGAAGAAAAGATCTCAGTAGTGTCTAGAGTGGTGCAGGGAGAATCTTCGGGCTAAGTGGGGGAGTCCCACCACCTGCAGTTGGGTTGTAGGGTTGTGTCCTCATGGGGTTGCGGATTGTCGGCGTATTGGCAAGTTGTTACAGCTAAGGAAAAGGAGTAAAGAGGTAATTGAGCATGGCATTTGATAAATGTGTTCGAAGTTGGTCCTATTGGACCAGGGTTAGGCTTTGGAAGATTAAGAATTTGTGCTTAAGGCATAGGCAAGTTGTAAGGGTAGTTACTCAGTCACGTGCTTCACTGAGAGCATGTTCATGTGCTAGAAGAGCCTTGGAGTTGATTGTATTCGGGGCCAGTCAGAGTGGGTGACTCTCAGCAGTGGTCTTAGTAAATTCGAAAGTTAGAGACTGTGGTGTTTAAGGGTTTCAGGCAGCAGTATGATTAAGAACCGAGCTTTTGCAGTATAATCTCCGAGAAGAAGAAAAATGGTTGGAGTGTTCTATGTTATTTTCAGCAGGCAGGATAGTATTGGAGGAGTGAGAGAAATAAACTCCGGGTTGTAGAAAGATTATCAGGAGGTTGTGAGACGAGTTGCGGGATTTAGGCAGCATGGTCTCGTGAATAAAGGTCACTCGGGATAGTGAGGTTTGAGTTGCTATGAGTTGAAGGAAGTTACTATTATCTTTGAGGCAATTAAAGATGATTAAAAGAATATAGATTGGTTAGCCATGGTTGAAATGGCACAAGTACGACAGTGATCGGTTCCTTAGGTGTGATTGAGTATGTGTATGGTTTGTGCAGATGTGTGTGGGGCTTGTCGACCGTCGTAATAGATTTAAGTTGGAAGCATTCAAGTGCTATGGCCTGTCAGGTGTAGGCGGATCCCGGAAGGTTTATGGTGGTTCAGTCCACTACTTAAGGATTTGCATGTATTGTGATTGTGAGAACTCACTTGTGTGTTGTTATGGTTCTCATGAATTGAGGTGAGTAAAAGGTTTCTATATGTGATGAAGTGTTCACCCTATTAGTGGTTCAGTAGTTATTATGGAATTCCTATGCCATTCCTTATTGGCATGTTAGGTGCAGTAAACAGTATGTAACTGGAAGTAAGAATCGAGATTGCGGTTCGGTGTCATGTTCGAGTTGTGGCCTATTGGCGCATTGTGGCATCATGTGAGACTGTTGGTTATGTCTGGGATGATTGGTTATCTGAGCAGCTCATACTGGGTGAGACGAGACTATTGGATCAGGGGTCAAGTGCGATGAGATTATGTGAAGTATACTACAGGACAATCACCGTTATTTGGTTTGTAATGAGATGATGATCTAAGTCAAGAGAAAAGATGTCAATGTTTGGTTAACTCTGCAGTTGGTTAGGAATTTCTGAACATCTCTTCTGTTGTGGTGGTATCGTCAGCATTATTGCAGAATGTATGTATGTATCTTATAAGGTGCTTTGAGAGCATCAAATTCGTAGAATTCTGGCTATTAAGGTTCAGGGAGCGTCATTGTGGTCAGATGATGGATTATGCGGTGTATGGTGCCGATTCAGCAAAGGTTCGCAGTTGTGTTCTGGTGCCTCGTGTGGTAGTTGATACGGTGTTCATATATTAGAAAAAGGCCTGGCATAGAATTTTCGGTGTTGGAACTAAGTTCGGAGCTCATTGTATGGATAAAGGAGGATATCTTCAGATTTGATCTAGCTTATGTGCTCAACTGGGTTGTGGTAGCACGGGCAGGTGCACGAGGTGCTAAACAATGATTTACAGATAACTCTGGGCAGTTCTTGGCACGTTCGAGGACGAACATCTGTTTAAGTGGGGGAGAATGTAACGACCCGACCGGTCGTTTTGAGATCTAGCGCGTCGTTCAGCTGTTGGAAGTCATGAACAACTTCATTTAGGGTATTATGACTTGTGCGTATGGACGGAGTTGAAATTCGGGAAGTTCGGAGTCAAATTGAAAGGGAAACTCTCATTTCGGAAGCCTTAAGTTGAAGAAATTGAGTAAGACTGGAATTTTGAGTAAGCGACCTCGAAATCAGGATCTGAAGGTTCCAACAGATTCATATGATGATTTCGGACTTGGGCGTGTGTACGGGTCGGGTTTTGGATGACCCGGGAGCGTTTCGACGTATACTGTGGAAGTTAGCATTTTTTAAGGAATTTCCTAAGTTTGGCTTAAAGCGCATTTCAGAGATATTGATATCCGTTTGGGATTTCGAGTCTGGGAATAGCTTCGTATGGTGATTCTGGAGTTGGGAGCATGATCAGAAGTGAATTCGGATGTCCGTAGATCATTTTGAAGTCATTTGCATAAAGATAGAAATTTGAAGGTTTTTGAGAAATCCGACCGGAAGTGGAAATTTTGATATCGGGGTCGGAATGCAATTCCGAAAGTTTGAGCAGGTCCGTAATGTCGAATATGACTTGCGTGCAAAAATTGGGGTAAATCGGACGTGATTCGATAGGTTTCGGCATCGGATGTGGAAGTTGAAATTTCTTAAGTCATAAATATTGAATTTTGAGAGCGATTCGTTGTTTCGACGTTATTTGATGTGATTTGAGGCCTCGAGCAAGTCTGTGTTATGTTTTGGGACAGGTTGGTGTAATTGGACGGGGTCCTGGGGGCCTCGGGTGGATTCCGGGTGGTTAACGGATCAAAGTTGAAGTTGGAAAAGAGCTGAAGTTGCTTTCATCTGGTGTGACCGCACCTGCGAGGCTTTGGCCGCAGGTGCGGAGCCGCAGGAACGGATTTGGCTGATTGCAGGTGCGAGATTCTGGGTGGCTTGGCTGGGGTCGCAGGTGCGATGTGTTTTCCGTACCTGCGAAGGCGCAGATGCGGACAGTGGGTCGCAGGTGCGAGTTTTGGCTGGGGGATGAGGAGGCCGCAGGTGCGGGTGTTTGGGCACACCTGCGGAATCGCAGGTGCGGATATCGGCCTGGGCAGAATGCTTTAAAAACGGGAATTGGTCATTTCTTCTCCCATTTTCATCTTGGTGAGGGCGATTTTGGAGAGCTCAAGGAGGGATGTTTCGTCAAGGATCACAAGGTAAGTCATTTCAAGTTAAATACACGCATTAGGTGTGGATTAAAGCATGGAAATTAGTAGAAATTTGGGGTTTGAGGGGGGAAAACTTAGAATTTGGTATTTTGGATTTTTGCCACGAATTTGAGCATGAAAGTTAGAGTAAATTGTATATTTGAGCTAGTAAGACTATGGGTAGAGTTTATCTTCGAGAAATTTTGGAATCCGGGCACGTGGTCCCGAGAGCATTTTGGTCAATTCATTGGGCGGAGTTGGGAAATTATATAATCTGAATTTTTGGCGAATATTAGGGTATGTTTTTATTGGTTTGTCGTTGTTTGGATAGTTTGGGGCGTTGTGCATCCATTGGAGTCGTCGGAAGGGCTTGGAAGCCGTCTATGAAATTTCGGAGCGAGGTAAGTCTCCTTTCTAACTTTTTGAGGGGGAATTGTCTCCATAGGTGAACTAAATGAATATATGCTATTACTTGCGGGGGGCTACGTACGCACGAGGTGACGGGAGTCCGTGCGTAGCTACTGTTATGCCATGTCCGGGTAGTCTAGTACCCACTAGCACGCCTTACTTGTTGTACTTGTGATTTTATAAATGATATTAGTCTAATGATATTGTCGAGTTAGTAATTGAATACTTAAAAAGGTCAGAACTATTTCCCTTAATCAATTGAGAAGAGAATGGATCCTTCCTTGTATAATTGTGTTCCGGATGAATTAGTGATATTTAAAACTTTACCAAACTTGGCAAATGAATTCCAGAAATGTTTTAAATTCTATTTTCATGTTCACCTAAAGAGGATTTTATCACTTCTTTAAGAAACTGCTTTCTTGATGAAATATGGACTCAATATGTGATTATGTGTATTTACGAGTGCCTGAGTCGCATGTATGATTCGCGAGCAGGATAACCTTATATTTATATATAACCGTGTCGTATGATCGATTCGCGAGCGGGGCAGATAGATGCATCTATGGTTCGAGCCGTTCGACCCTTCGGCAGTGCACAATTTATTATTGTTGGTCCGCGCCGTTCGACCATCGGCAGTTTGTTTGCGCATGATAAATGCTGCATCTTTCCTGTGATTTATACTTGTTATTGGTCTAAGGATTTATGAATTTTCCAGCTAAAAATAAGAAGAATTGATATGTAAGAATGTGAAATAAGTCTATACTTCTTACCCCTGATTATTATTTAATTGCCAACTGAAATGACGAAGGTTTAATGTGTTAAATGTGAAACAAATTGATATTTCTTATTCCCAGATTGTTATTAAATATGCCTATGATACTCATGCTTAGCGTCTCACTTAAATTATACTAGACTGACTTATAGCTAGTGTCAAATTCGACCTCTCGTCACTACCACTCTGAGGTTAGGCGGGATACTTACTGAGTATACGTTGTTTTCGTACTCATACTACACTTGTTGTGTATTTTGTTGCACAGGTACTTTCATAGCAATGGGGCTGACTTGGAGACTTAGACGAGATGCATCATCCGGAGACGACCCGCAGCCGGCAGAGTCTTCCTCATATGTATTTGTACTTTATTTTCAGTCCTTGCCCAATTTGTATCTCGGACAAGCTTTGTATAATTGTATAAATTCTTAGAATCTGCTCGTGTACTTGTGACACCGGGTTCTGGGATGTATTTGGGTTGTATTTTTACTTAATTGGAAAAATGGACTGTTGCTTTTACTTAATGGATTTCTATCTAGTTATTATGTACTAAAATGAAAAGTAACGATTTCGAAAACGTTAAAACAAGGATTTATTTCAACAAATAAATGATTGGCTTGCATGGCAGTTGTGTCTGGCGCCATCACGACCTTACGGATTTTGGGTCGTGACATCACTTTCCTTATTTCAGGTACCTGAATTTTTTCTGGAGTTTCATGAAATGTTATGTCGTGGGCTCTTCTAGAGCTCATTTCCTCCTTATTATGATCATTTTGATCATTTGCTCATATCATTTTCAAGGATTGTTACATTTATAACCGATTGGTCTACCACGCTTCATGCGTACAGTAAGCTCCATCCTTCAGGGACTTTAATTTTAATAGGAGCATTCGCAGCTGAAATATGATATATAATTTTGGATTAGTAGATGCTTCTGGCATTTGACTTGAATTATCTTCTAAGTGAGGATGATAATTCGATTCATATAGCATATTTCAGTTGTTTATTCTATCCCCAAAATATTAGAAAAAATAACATATATCCCCAATATTCTTTGGGAAACATATCTTTGTGCATTGTGGTAAAGAAATTAATCATATACCACACATCAAAAGATAGTAAAAATATTTGGTTTCTTATCCCAAACCAATTGTGAGGGTAGGACTTATCATATATTATTGGCCGAATGCATACAAGTGTTGCTATATGCAATTTAGAAAATCTTAGACCAACACATGAGGCTTTGTTCTCATAAGCGATAGCTTAGCCATTAATAGGAGGTATTCAATGCTAAACTAGCTTGGATATAAACCAGCATCATCAAGATGAACTATCTTGATTTCATAATCTGAAATTTATGCTCTTAATTGTAAAAAGCAATTTCAAATGCAGAGAGATATTGTTGAGTATGTAGCACGGTGTCTCAATTGCCAGCAGGTCAAGTATGAGCACCAGAGACCAGGTGGTTTGCTTCACAGGTTAGATATCCCGGAGTGGAAGTGGGAGCGGATTACAATAGACTTTGTAGTTGGGCTTCCACGGACTTCGAGGGGTTTTGATGCTATTTGGGTCATTGTGGATAGATTGACCAAGTCCGCGCATTTCATTCCTGTCAGTACTACTTATACTTCAGAGCGGTTAGCTGGTATTTACATTAAGGAGATTGTCCGGTTGCATGGAGTTCCAGTTTTTATCATTTCTGACAGAGGTACTCATTTCACATATTAGTTTTGGAGGGTCGTACATAAAGGTATGGGTACTAATGTAGAGTTGAGCACTGCATTTCACCCTCAGACTGACGGGTAGTCGGAACGGACTATTCAGATTTTGGAGGATATGTTACGGGCTTGTGTGATTGATTTTGGTGGTTCATGGGATCAGTTTCTGCCATTAGCGTAGTTTGCATATAATAACAGCTATCAGTCCAGTATTCAGATGGCCCCGTATGAGGCTTTATATGGTAAGAGGTGTAGATCTCCGGTTGGTTGGTTCGATCCTGGTGAGGCTAAGTTATTGGGCACATACTTGATTCAGGATGCGTTTGAGAGGGTGAAGTTGATTCAGGAGCGACTTCGCACGGCGCAATCTAGGCAGAAGAATTATGCGGACCGGAAGGTTCGGGATGTGTCATTTATGGAAGGTGAGAAGGTACTGCTAAAAGTGTCACCCATGAAGGGTGTTATGAGGTTTGGAAAGAGAGGAAAGCTGATTCCATGGTTCATTGGTCCTTTTGAGGTGCTTCAGAAGGTTGGAGAGGTGGCTTATAGACTTGCTTTGCCACCCAACTTGTCAGGTGTTCATCCGGTGTTTCATGTGTCGATGCTCAGGAAATATATTGGTGATCCGTCTCATGTGTTAGACTTCAGCACAGTTCAGCTCGAGGGAGATATGTCATATGAGGTGGAGCCAGTAGCAATTTTGGCTCGTGAGGTCAGAAAGCTAAGATCTAAAGACATAGAATCAGTGAAGGTGCAGTGGAGAGGTCAGCCAGTAGAGGAGGCTACTTGGGAGACTGAGCGGGAGATGCAGAGCAAGTATCCACACTTGTTTGAGACTCCAGGTATGTTTCTAGACTCGTTCGAGGACGAACGTTTGTTTAAGAGGGGGAGAATGTAATGACCCGGTCTGTCGTTACGAAAAACCTGCATTTGTAATTGTTGTTATTGACTTGTTATAGATTGGTTATATTGTGTTTGATGTATTAGAGTTGATAGGCTTGAAATTTAATGGTTGTAGTGAGAGTTCAGTCAATTAGCCTTTTAAAATAGCCTTAAAATGAGAAAACGTCAACTGAGAGTAGACTTATTGGTAAATGACCTCGGAATGCGGATTTTATGGTTTGAATAGCTTCGTTAGGTGATTTGGGACTTAGGAATATGTTCAGAATAATTTTGTGATGTCCGGTGTAGAATTAGGCTTGAATTGGGGAAAGTTAGTTTTTGGCGATTTCCGGACGACAGTGGAAAATAGGCTATTGGGGTCGGAATGTAATTCCGACAGTTGGACGAGGTTCGTAATGTCATCTTGGACTTGTCTGCAAAATTTCAGGTCAATCGGAGTTGTTTTGGATAGTTCGGCATCGTTGGTGGATTTTAGAAATATCAAAGTTCTTAGGCTTGAATCCGATGTGAATTTGGTGTTTTGATGTTAGTTTTGGTGTTTTTAGAGTTCAACTAAGTTTGAATGATCATATGTGATGTGTTGGTATTTTTGGTTGGGGTCCCGAGGGGCTCGGGATTGATTTCAGATGGTTAACGGTAATTTCGGAACTTTGAAATTGCAGCAAAAAGCTGTTGGTGTGAAATCACAGAGATTTCCGCACCTGCAGATGTTTGATCGCAGGTGTGGGACCGCAGGAGCGGGCAGGGGGTCGCAGGTGCGGAAGTTAGCCCGCTTAAGGGAAGTCGCAGGTGCGGACCTGGGACCGCAGGTGCGGGTCCGCAGGTGCACTTAAGTGGCCGCAGGTGCGCTTAAGTGGCCGCAGGTGCGGAACCACTGTTTAGAAAAACATAAAATAAACCCTCCGCGACTTGAACTTTATTTTTCACCATTGTTGTACGGAAAAGAGCTTTTGGGGACGATTTTGAAGAGGGAAATCCTTGTTCTTCATAGAGGTAAGTATTTTGATCATTAAAACTCGATTATGGATGATTATAGAACATAAAACCAGTGTAAATTCATGGAAAATCAGTAGAAAAATTGGGTTTTAGGGCTTGAGATTATGAGACCTTTAAGGGTCGATTTGAGGGGTCAAACGAACTCTGATCTTGGTATTCTTTATATGTACGGACTCGTGAGAGTACGAAGAACACTTTTGTATAAGAAATTCTGAGTTTCGGGATGCGGGCCCGGGGGTCGGGTTTTAACCAATTTCGGAGTTTTGAGCTAAATTTGATATCTTTAGATTGGAATTCGTTCCTTAAGCATATATTGATGATAAAAATCTGAACTTGGTAGATTTGGAGCCTTCGGAGGTTGATT
>ML273995.1:15389-25931 GCA_005239495.1 Nicotiana undulata | reverse complement strand
CTGAAGGGAAAATTGAGAGTGTCTGACTGAGTGAGGTTGCTGGCCTATATTGTGAGGATGTTATGATCTGAGTGATGCTGCTGGCCTATATTGTGAGGATGATATGATATGAGTGAGGCTGCGGGCCTATATTGTGTATGATTTATGCCATGTTGTCGCTTATTATAGCGCTTGGGTTGTAGGAGCCCCTCCGGAGTCTGTAACACACCCCTAGTGAGCGGCGGTACCGATTGAGTGATGCTCGCGGGTCTTATGAAGAGTGATTGTGAGGTTGCCTGATGGGCAGAGTGATTGTGAGGTTGCCTGATGGGCAGAGTGATTGTGAGGTTGCCTGATGGGTTGATACTGAAAGATATTGTTACAAGAAATGATTATGGCCCGAGGGGTAGTTTTATGAAGATTTTTACTGAGTTTTCGAACTATGATTTACTTCGTTTTCAAACTGAGTTTTACTGAGGATTTCACTGAGATATATCGATATTTGTTTGTTCTCAAAGGTTTTCTGGAAATTGATTTCGAACTTATGAAATTGCTGAATACTACTTGGTGACTTGATGNATTTCACGGGATTTCGAGGTAGCTGTCCAGCGTCCACAGCTTCTCCATTTCCCTTCCTTATTTAGTCTTATTATTTGATTCAGAGACATATATTATAGTTTTAGCAGAGTTAGATTTATTTATTCTTAGATGCTCATGACTATTGACTCCAGTTCTGGGAGGTTGTTTAATTCCTTATTGGGGGCGCTAGGCTTATATAATTTATTTCTTTATTATGACTGTTGTTTATTGTTATATTGTGAAGTGTTATAATTGAATAAATGCGTAGTAAAGTGATGGTCGGCTAGCCTAGTTCCACGATAGGCGCCATCACGGCTTGTTAGGATTTGGGGTCGTGACATTCTGGTTTACTATGTCATAAGTTTTTGCATTAGTAAACTTCTGATTTACTATGGCTACTTTTGTATCAGTGAATTTCTGATTTACTGTAACTATTTTTGCCTCAATAAAACTTCTGGTTTACTGTGACTGCTTTTGCATCAGTAAACTTCTAGTTTACTGTGATACATGATGTAGTACAAATTGAAAAATAAGGCGGGTAACTTCTCACATATATATATATATATATATATATATATATATTACCCCCTATGATTGTGGAAACATGAAGATTTTAAATCTTCCAATCATTTTTAGTCTCAATATGATTGCCATTTGTATTAGTAAACTTTAGGTTTACTAAAACATATGTTTTGACCATAATCATATAATATGAATGACATATTTGTATATAAACTCTTCTAGAGCCTTCATTTATTATCACAATCTAATATTTATCAGACACTACTGATGCCATGTGTCTTCTAGACAAACAATTAACTCTCTTGGAGTTGTTGATATATTTTGTACTATCAAATATTGCTCAGACACTTCTGGTATCATGAGAGAAAATCATAATCAAATAAACAATATAAAGCTAATTCTAAATTTTTAAATGACAAAAATAATCTTAATATTTCTACTACTAACTTTGTGACAAATATCTCCTTCAAGGAGAAATACCATTAACATCTTAATATTTTGTATCACTGCGGCAACCACATAGTCATTGCATCCTTTAGAAAAAGATACCCGAGTTGTTATTTCTTCGGGGAACTCAATAACTAACCATAACATACATGTGGTTGTAGTAGAAAGCATTCTACAAGAATGCTTTTGCCTTAGAATGATACTTAATAAAATTATCCAAGATATTTTACGTTCAACGGGTACGTGCGACAATGATCTTTATGCCACAAAAACAAGATTTATATCCTTTGTTATTCTACCTCTTCAGGATGTGAGCTTTGGTATTTCTTCATTCACTCCAGGGAACAAAAATGTGCTTAAAAAATAACTTGAATAGCTCATTATTTTGTTTAAGCACAGAAAGACACACTTTCATAATATTTTCCTACTTCAGGAGGAAATTTCAATTGTGTTACTTCTTCAGGAGAAAATTTAAAATACAAAATATTGAGTATATATTCTCTCAATCATATTATCTCTTCTGGAGGTGAATTGTAATATATTTATATCAAGAGAGCGTTCATATTTACGAGCTTTATTAATGTTATCACATTCACTTCAGGGAATAGATTAATATTTATCAAAAAAATTCATCCTTCAGGGAATGGAACATAATTTTCTGAATGTGCATTAATCACATCAAATTGTGTGATGGCTTCGAACCTCTTTTAAAATAATGCTACTTTAGGAGGAAATCGAGGCATGCAAGTAATATAGAGAAATTTTTTCTAACTTATCTTCAATTGTTACCATAGAAAGCCTAAATTATCACTTCTAGTGGTCATTAGGCATATACCACTTCTGGTGGTTGACAAAACTTAGTTACAATGAGATATACAAAACATAACAACTTCTGGTGGTTGTATATTTCTTGCAAACTCTGCTAGAGTTTAAGTTGATCTAATAATATTATCCACTTTGTAATTCTTTATTAAGATAATTAGGATAAAAATAAATACCAAAATAGGTACTGTATACGTAGCATATAACCAAGCAAGCGATGATAATGATATTAAACCAAAAATAAGCAAAATGCACAAATTACTTTACACAAATTTGGCCACTGCCGACGTAAGTGATACCCACATCACTACCGCCGAGAAGAAAAGCTCGCCACCTCCAGAATACAATCTGCCTTATGATGCTTGGAATGAACAATATCTAACGACAGACGTAAGAGCGTCTCCTTACATCGGAGATAAACATTCAAATAGAAAGCAAATTGGAAGTAAGTACTCAAAATGGCAGAGTCTCGTGCTGATAACGTGTTATAAAATAACGACTGTTAAGTAAATAAACCAACGACAAGTATAGAGAGAGATAGAGAGATTGATGTCTTATTCAATTTTCAAATTGATGTACATAATGAACTGAAATCTCCTCTATTTATAGAAGAAGGAAGTTGTTGTGTAAGCTATTACTGCAAGTTGCTGTGTAAGTTGGTTATAAGTTGCTGCTGCAAGCTGCTGCGTAAGCTGGTTGTAAGCTGCTACTGCAAGCTGCTGCATAAGCTGGTTGTAAGCATCTACTGCAAGCTGCTGCATAAGCTGATTGTAAGCATCTACTGCAAGTTGCTGCGTAAGCTGCTTGTAAGTTGCTGTGTAAGCTGCTTGTAAGTTGCTTGTAAGCTGCTACTGTACCAGACATAGATAATCTTCTACCGGAGATAATATTTATCCATAACAGAGTACCGAAATGATAAGCTTCTTCAGTTGCTTATTTCCAATAGAGTACCAAATAGATAAACATATTTACGGCGGAGTCCCATATGAATAAGCTTCTTCAGGAAGCTTATGAACATCCATAATATAATATATATATATTTATAACAGTATTTTCCTTTTTCATAAATGAAAAGGGTCGGTTGCCGGTTAGGGTTATGCGACTATTAGTTATATTGGTATTAGTTATGCGGTATTAGTTATGGAGGAATAAGTAAGGTAAGAATTAATTATCTAGGTATTAATTATACCTAGATTAATTGCGCATGATTTATTTTTTTGTTGATATTTGGTTTGTTGTATTAGAAATTGATATACATTATATAAATTTTAAGTGACATACTTATTTACTGATTTATCTAATAGATTGAGAAGAGTAAGAGCCTACAAGTGAGGCATCAGTATCTCCATGCTTTCTCTCCAAAGGGTTTGATACAGATAAATCTATCGAAGGAAGCCTTTATGTGTAAAGTGATAGGGGCAAATTTGTCATTTTAATATTTTATCTTTGTATTACTAATACATGTATTAGTTAGTCCATCTTCTCCCCGCATAAAATAATACACAGATTGACTCATAACTTAAACATGTATTATTTATGTAGAATTGTAAAATGACAACTAAACATGGTACTATAGTTATAGTAAATTTTGTATAAAATAACCAGAGGCGGAGCTAGCCTTTTGTTTACGGGTTCGGCCGAACCCAGTAGCTTTTGTGTAAACTATGTATTTGTCTAAAGAAATATATTGGATATGTATAAATTATTAATTTAGAACCCAGTGACTTAAGAAAACTAAATTACCGAACCCATAAACTTCAAATTCTGACGCCGCCTCTGAAAATAACTAATGGCTACCAAATATTATATAAATATATTGCCCCCAATACATGAATAACTTTTCTCCTCACCAGCTACCAATCGATAATAGTAAAACATAATGAGAGCATCATTCATTTTTTCATATTTTTAATCTTAAAAATCTTTTTATGCTTAATAAAACACATGAGGTGCAGATAAGAAACTGCATTCCCGTCTTCCCGTTAAAGTAAGAAAAACCCTCCTCCAATGTTACGACATCAATAAATAGGGAATCTAGAATCTAACAAAATAAATTATTCTTAGGGTTTGAACCTTTTTTTTTACGTACATTAGAAAAAAGATAATACTAGTTGGAATTTTTTTTAGTTCGATTCAGAATGAGAATTCACTTACGGCTGAAAAATTAAAGTTACTCACATGAGGAGGAGATCATACTACTCTTTTGTCTCTGACTACGCGATGGTTGAAATTCTACTTGAAAATTATTTGTTTTAAAATTAAAATTTAACTATTGAACAAAGCCCTCATTGGAAAACACCGATTAATTCACCTCAAATTTCATAATTTTGGATATTGAAAAAGTGTGAATATTATCTCAATGCCATCATCCAATAGAGATAATATTAGAGTCCGGAACCCCAAAATGATGCAAAATTGAACTCAAAACAGCAAAATAGGTGGAAAAAACTTGAGGACATTTTTATATATAGCGCATTTATTTAATGTGTTATACCTTAACGTCCAGTTATTCCGTTAAGATATAGCGCATGAAATACATGAGTTATGCCTATTATTTCCCAACACACAATATTTGTTGTGTATACGCATGTATTTTATGCGCTATATGTACAACGCATATAATAAATGCGCTATACATACCAGTTGTCATCCCCTCTCATTAAATATTTGCTTACTTAAGGTCTAACATTCGTTCTTCAAAACATCATTATGAAAAATCCATTCTTCAACATCCTTTATATCACTTCATCATCAATACTTTTTAAAGTTTGCTAGAATGTTTGAAGAGCGAAAAATCAGGGTTGCATTATATTGGGGAGGTGAGATTGTGGTGGAGAATAACTCGGTACTCTATAGTTGTTCTCCGCAGCGAATTGTTAAGTTGCCACTCACTTTGGAGTACGCCCGCATTGGTTTGTTTTGTAAAAGAATGAGTGTGAATAAACGTCCGGTTAATATATTAAGTTAACCGGAAGATATCCTTATTCGCTTACTCCGCAAGGGGTTGCTTGTTATGCTGAGTTAAACATCGAAGACGATGAGACTATGCAAGATTTTTTGAGGACTCCGGATGAACATCGGGATGTTCTTGTGTTAAAAATGCTGGAATGTACACCAAGTCTGAAGACGTCAAAAATAATGATGTTCCGCAAAATATGGATAACAATCAATCATCTGGTGGGGGTTTTTGGAGCAGTTTTATTCAAACAGGTTCCGTATGAAAGAGTCTGGCCAGATCTAAACTTATTTTCACGGGTGAATTAGGAGTGAGGACATAATTTCTCCCACATGCAACAGCATGGAGTGTCATCAAGTTTACATAATTCACACGCCGATGGTAAATTTTAATTATTCTTGTTTTAGTATTATCTTTTCTTTTATTTATCATATTTGTGCAACTTATGTCTTTCAAAGGGGTTACTGGACAGATTTGAATTTTACAAGTTATGAACCAAACAAAAGTTGGAATATACCTAATTTTGGAGGTTTGGATCATGCTGGTTCATCTGTGAGTCATCAACAACTCGATAATATGCATCATGGGCTATCAACAGATTATGAATTATAAGTTAAGAGATAAAGTTAATATATTATGTTGGGATAACTCTCATAAACTCATTATTTTTGTTGGTTGTGCAATGAAAACAAGCAACATGACGGTTTTGTTCTAACTCAACTACGCGATGACGATATATTGAATTAGGATATGACAGATGCATAGAGTGAAGAAGATGAAGGTGATTATGACAATAACGCTGATGAGCCTGGAATGATACACCCTTCCCTTATGAGAGCAATGATGTGAGGAACCACACTTCTCACATGAGAATGAGAATGAACAACCCGATTTGATGAGGGAGCATGAAGCCATAACTGAGCTTTCTCTTTATATGCAGACTCCACCTATCGTTAGACCCACAGTGTACGAGTCTCGTGTGCCCTTTCATTCAAGGGAGATTACATATGTTGATCACTTGCCTAGTATGTCGGATGTGGATGCCCTCACAAGTCACAGGGGATCTTGATGACATTCGTACAGCAATGTGGGATGAATCTAGACAGCTAGATCTCTATAAGAATATGCTTTTTACTGACAAGTCGGGCCTTAGCAGCGCGATGCGAATTTACAGCATAAAACGTTGTCGTGAGATCGAGGTTGTTGAGTCATCTAAGCAAATATATAAGGTTGTTTGTCGTAGAAGGGACCAAAGTTGTAAGTGGATGTTACATGCAAGAAAGTTAAAAACTAATATGTGGATCGTGGGAAAATACATTGGCAAGTACACGTGTGACATGGACACATTCAATCGGAATCATTTTAACTTGAATCCCGATTTGATTTTCCTTGTCTTGAATTCACACATTGAATCATCCATAAGGTACAAGATGAAAGAGAGTATAACATAAGTTGCGCAGGTATATAGGTGTACCATTACCAAAAGAAAGACATTTCTCATGCGTAAACGTGCATATGAGATTGTTTATTGCAATTGTGATAAGTCATTTGCGGCTTTACGGAGATACATGGATTCTTTACAACACTTTAACACCGGGACTGTTGTTGAATAGAAGCACGATCAGATTCCTAACATACCAGAATACAATCCAGATATGTGTGTTTGGGAATTTAAACCATCCATTGATGGTTTTGTTCATTGTCGGTCGGTAATCTCCAATGACGGAATACATGTATATACAAAGTATTATATAAAGATGTTGATTGTCATTGCAATAGATGCTACTGAAAGCATATTTTCCCTCAGATTTGCTATTAGTGCCAATGAAATTCAAGAGACTTGGACATGGTTTTTAAACCATTTGAAGGAGTTGTGAGACAACATTGATGTATTTGTCTAATATTTGATCGGCACAATGGATTTTAAGTTCTGTGAATACTTTATATGCATAGAAGGAGTCGTACGCCTACCACTGTTACTGTGTTAGGCACTTGAAGGCCAACTTCCAGCGGGCTCATCCAAACAAGAGCTTACGTGATTTAATGTGGATGACTGCAATAGACCATTAAGAGTGTAAATTCAGGATGTGAATGGAATTGATTAGGAAGGAATACGAAGGAGCTTATCGTTGGTTGATGCAACATGATCTTGATAAGTGGACGTTGCATAAGGATGTTGGAAGAAGATGGAAAATTTTGACAACAAATGTATCAGAGTCTTTCAACGGGTTATTGAAGTCTGCTTGTGGATTCTGCAGTGCATCGTCCTTGTTGGAAATGGGTATTTTATTTATGCCACAACCGATGAAATGATTTGAGAAATATAGGATGTGGGAACAGTGGCATACATACTTGCAGCGATCGAAATATTTTTGAAGTTCGCACTGGTTTGCATAAAAACTGGTGATTATGTTCATGTAGGAAATGGTCGATTCATCACTTGCCATGCTCACATGCCATTAAGTGCTTTCAACATGCTGGATTTGTAGTAATGAGGTATGTTGATAAAGAATGTAGTATGGATACAAACACTATAGCGGCCACTTCCAACCACTGGGTTCTGAGTATTATTTGGCCGCCGGAACCATTTAAAATAGTTAGTAAGAAGGATTTCGTGCGTCGCTAACAAGTGAAAAAAAGAATGCGGATACGGAACCATATGGATATTAGTGATATCTAATATGGGTGTAAATGTGGTATATGCTCCCAAACAGGGCAGGGTCGTCGTAAATGTCCTACAATCGGTTTGGAAAGCGGTGGTAATTCATCGAATATTGGCAATTTTCAAGCATAAAATTAGTTTTGTAGCAGTATATTTAGTAGGATTAAGTGTTTGTAATGGTGTGTGCCTGCAATATTAATGAGATGTAATTATGCTTCTAATAGTGTTAACTCTAATTGACACTTAGCATTGAGGATTTAATGTTAATCTGACGTATTTTTTATATTCTATTATTAACCTAATCAATAAGACCAAAACTAAAAACACATAGCTTACAATGTAAAAACTTCAATAATATAAAAAAAATTAATATTGATTCCATACAATCCATCCTTGATCCTACTCCATCCACTCCTAGTTTCAAAGATAAACTATTATATGGAATGCAAGATGGTCAGATTAGCATGATCATCAACCTAAAGGTCCAACAACATAAAATTTACACCGACGAAAGAAGGGATTCAATCTCACACTCAAATGGAGAACAACTAATTCAACTATCTCCAGAAGACCTCCAAAGAATTTACTTCCCCGGGAGGTTCTCAACAATCATAAAGCTTCAAGGAATGAGGATCCAACATCAATTACTTAAAAGGAAAATTCAAGACTTGTGGAAATTAAAAGAAAACTTTCCATTGATCGATCTAGGGTCCGAATTATATTACAAAGGGTAGCAATGAAGATAGCATGCTCAAAGTTCTCCACAATGGCCCTTGATTTATTTTTGGTCACTTCCTATCAATCTAAAAATGGGTCCTCACTTTTATTGCTTCGAAGGCAAAAATAACACAAGCTGCTGTTTGGATACATTTACCACAATTGCCAACGAAATTTTATAATGGATTAATACTTAAGAAAGTTGGCAACAAAATTGGTAAACTACTGAAGATTGATGCATGCACATCCTCAACCCTTAAAGGTCGTTATGTGAGGCTTTGCATTGAATTAGAAGTACCAGTTACACCCTATGTTTTTGTTGGCCAACACAAGCAAGAAATATACTATGAAGGAGATAATTTTCTTTGCAAAAATTGCGCATTCAATGTCCAATTGCAAATATATAAGGCCAAAGAGCAAGACTGTCAATTCAGAAGGAGATCATTCTACTAGCCAATCCAAGGACCTTGATGCATCTCAAGTCAGCTTGCAAAATGGATCACAATTGTCCAAGGAGGATACCTGGCAAACGGTAGTATTCCCCAAAAAGAAAAGAACCGATCATAATCTAAAAGTGATACACCCCACACCTTGTAAGACTCATGATCCAATCACATCCACTCCAGGTAACTCAAAACTCCCTCTATTCAGTGAGAAATTAGTTGGGAAAATAGAGTTAATAAAATTATCACTAATGTTTCTCCTTCTAAAAGTTAAGGAAAAAAACAACCCCACCAAGACATACCTTGCCACTAGAAATAAATTTGATACTTTGGGTTCTCCGCCCAAACTCACTAATTTGGACAAAAATCCCTTAGAAAATAACGACATTTCTTGCATGGCTATCGACGTGGAAGATAATCAACCAATGGACATCCATTTGGCAACCCCTAAAACTAGCCAATTAAACTACATGCAAACTAATGATTCAGCACCTAAAACTAAGGAAAACCTAAATGAGCCTACTAACAAACATATTTTTTACTCAAATGCTCATCAACAAGTTAACAGTACTCAATCCCACTCTAAGGATTTATTAACCATCTGCATGGATAGTAATCCTCCCCTTCTAGCAAATCAACACGTGGTCACTCAAAATCACAATAACTCCCAAATGGGCAATGAAGCCACCCACGTTTCTCACACATAATCAATCCCAAATCTTTTTAATGCCACTCCGCCAAGCAACTTCAAAGATTTGCCAATAGACACAATCATTGATAGCCACCCTACTCCGGCTCATATAAAACCAACCCTAGACACTCCTCTAAACTGCCTTAATATAAGCTTCATATCTCCCCCTAACAATGCCAAGGGTCCCCATTTCTTAGAGAAGAAGATATAGACTAGTCCAAATCTTGAGACACCAACGTGCCCTAAATATGACAAATCCACCACTCCCACAAGCTTCACTAACTGGCAACCAAGTATTCTTCATCCAACCCCCACTACCACAAGATCATCAACCCCTCTCATGGGTGGAACAAGCCATCATGGGCTATGCAATAACATTCAGAATGGTATTAAATGGCCAGGAAACAATCATTGTGCTCCAAAACTCCCGCTTCCTAGCCCAACTAGTATCAGAAGGCGTGAACATGGCGATGAACAATTACCTCAACCATATGTGGATGAACAACATCCTCCACCTTCTAGCCCCATCAATGAACTTGAGTCAAGTCCAAGCAATGAGGAACCAATGGAGTCTACCGTCTCATTTCAATCCTATCCAGTCTCAAAATGTACTAGTCGAACTTCCCTTCTTCCCACCAGGGGAGATCGCCAATATGAACCCAATATTCATCCCTTGGTCCAACCCAATCGACAATGTAGCACCTCAAACCAACTTACACATGCA